>ONZH01012511.1:0-32011 GCA_900303285.1 Rhinella marina
TACACAGCAATATATTACAATGCTCACAATTACTTCCAATAACAGAACCTCTTCTACAGGTATAGCCTAATCATTTGACAGAAGACTACCGGCCTATTGGATTTCTAAAAAAAAAACAGAATACAAACTGTGTGTTGGACTAACAAGAAGTATCTCACTGAGGTCTTCTTCACTTCTGATCTTCTTGGATAATAAAGTCAAATGTCCATTTCTTGAAGTTTGTTGTTACAAAGTTCAGTCTATGACCCCTCCTTATGTATGTGAAGGGGTAGTAGGTGTAGATGTCCGTGCAGATCTTAGAGCCTCTTATCAGTGGGTTATAGACAGTCCATTACCTTGTCGGTGGGAGGAGCTTTGACACAAGGACCTCCCCCTTCCTCACTGGTCTGCAGATCATTGCATCAGCATAGCAGACCAGTGGTTGAAGCCTTTCCTTGCTGGGTGACAGTCAGGTCACTGAATACTGTCCCTTTACCACACCTTGTCGACTTGACGTAGCAGCCCCTGGACTTTCTGAGGTTGCCAGTCCTGGCTCTTTTTAGCTGCACACAGGAAAGATGTACTGAACAGTTCCACACAATCAAGGAAATGTCAATTCAAAAACTCAGTTCATATTAGAAAAAGCCGTTGATAAGGTGGTTTCCTCTCCACCTCTGAAAACAAATGTCCTTAGAACTTTTGTCAGTCCAACACTGTATGTAAATAACTCTTACCAATGATACCACAGTAGTCCTCTGCCAAAGAAAATAAACTTTTCTGAAATTCTAAACTTGATCTTAAGTACACACAGTACTGCACATTAAACAATAACAATGCATGGGTATTAGTCTTTGCAGTGTAAAACCTTCTAGACCAAATAAAACACAACCCCATCAATTTCAGTTTATTCATAACCCTTCTTGAGATACCCAATGCTGTTTGGTGTTAACTTAATGTGTTATTTTGTGTATTTTGAACATCTTGTAGAAGTACCCAGCTTTCCTGGATGTAGAAATGAATGGACTGTTTTTCCCTTGAATTAACATAGGACTTGTCTTTCATGGAGGAGAGGGGGTGGGCACAAAGGATGTCTTTGTGTCTGGGACATCCACCCGTCCTTCCCCCTAAATCATTTAAGTCCACCCCTTCCAGTCGGACTGTGTGATCCTTCCCCTTTCCATTAGTCTGGTCTCAACTGTCCATGAGGACAGATCTCTGATGTTAGGAGTACAGTTAACATATAACAAGTAACCACAAACATTGAAAACAAACAGATCTGACAATACAGACATGAACACATAAAGGGCCCATTGGAAACGTTTCATTGAATTCAATAAGGAAAAAATGTGGAGCTCAATCAAAAACATTTGGTACCAAAAAATATCCCAAGAAAGAAAATAAAAATAAAAATCCCCAATGCGCATTATACTCCTTACACATTTTCATGTCCATTTCCTACATATCCACACCCAGTTCACACACAGTTCTGCTGGGCATCCATCAGTCTTCACACCTTCAAGCACATTCAACACAACTACAAATTCAAGCTGCATGCATTCACATTCCACTGAATGAGTCAACTCCCATCCACACAGCTTTCCTGAATACAGATACACTCACTGAAAACCATCCTGTTGGGGGGGTAACAAAGAAACATACATTAAGTGAATCAATTGCTGGTAAGTAATACCATTGTCTTTGTTCACTACTACAACACATTGTTATTGGAAAGACACACAAGCACCCCCCACTGGGCACATAACTATTGTCTTGGCTCTTGCACATTTATAAGCTGCTAGGAAGAGAAAAAAGAAAAGTTATTAATTGATCTTTACTCTTCTGTGTCAGATATATAACCAATCTGCAGCAACAACAAAGGAACATTTCTATACCTTAAGTCACTTACAAATTCTTGCCTCCTCCTCACACCCCCTCCCTTTTCCATAGTCCCTCTTGCTCTTATCTAAGGAAGGTTTGTTGAGCAGACTGGGCGAAGACTCGGGGATGTAATCAGCCCACCATCAGCCCCCCCCCCTTCCTGACTCTTAACTCCAAGGATTCATCCAGCTTTCCTGAAACTTCAACAAACAGCAGACTAGTTGGGGGATATTCAATTTAGAAAAGTTATTAGCAGACCGTTTACAGATAATACATGTGCTACTAAATTTTTGTGTCTGCAGATCCATTACCAGCCCCCACACCACACACGATGGGAGGTGTTCCTGTTGGAGCACATTCCAGAGGACAGGAGGGGTTCTTGTAGAACTAAAAGTTACAGAAAACCCAAAAGGGGTTGTAACAGAAATTGAAACAGAAGGGGGATGGGTGCCACATGGGTTTTTTTCCTTTGTTCTCTCAGGAAATCCTCCATCTTGAAATAGAAATATTGTCCATTTTCCTCAACCTACTTCAAACCTTCTTCAGTTTCCCCCTTTCACATCAACCAGACAATACTTTATGGCCCACATATCTTCTTAGTGCTAGCCATATTGGCCCACACTAGGTTACAATGCTTATTCTTTCATTACGGTTCCAACCTCTAATGCTATGGTCACAGATCTTTCCTACTTGAACACCCACATAGCATTAGGTTCAACAAAACTTAAACAGTCTATTTCTAAACACAAGTGTCTTTCTGATGGTAGACACTTGGGCTCTTTTATCTCTTGAAACAACTCTTTTGCATTTTTCACATCTTTTTCCTTCTCTTTGGATCTTACTGTGTGTAATTTACCCTGCTGTTTTAGATCTTTCCAACACTCTAGCAAGTCAGGAGTAGGAATGCCATCTATCTCCCCCTTGCTGACTCCACTGTTCAAAAGATCTAAAAACATTTGCCTTTGTTTAATTTTAATTCTCTCATTTCCTGTATCTTTTTGTACAGGTCTCCTCTACATAATTCTGATCCCCAGAAGCTGAAGCTCTCTGTGTAACCTCTCTTTTTGATTTTGTTGTTACACTGGGACGCACTTCTTCCTCTTCTATTTCTATCTCATCTGATGATGACACTCCTGACCACTCACCCACAGCATCCCATTTATCTTGCTGAATTAAAGTTCTTCCTCTAAACGCACTTCTATCACCTGGGAGTGGTCCCTGTTTTTTCCGTCTGCGTTTTTGCACAGTACGGACTACATAATGGGAAACCTGATTACTCAATTCCCCATTATGCTTCTCAATGTCCCTCATACAGGTCCGCAAAAGCGCCAATTGCTCAGTAGCTGCCTGCAGCAGCTCCTCTTCAATTGCCTCTTGCTTCACTGTCTCCTCCTGAAGAGCCTGCACGCAAATCCATCCCTCACTTGCTGCCGCTTTTTGCTCAGAAGGGTTATACCAGGACAACTCCAAACCCACAGCTGCTTGACAGGGGTCAGCCAAGCACTGGGGAGCAACATATCTGTTGCACTCATGGGTGATTGGGGCCCAGTGTCCGGAGCTAAGCACCCAATAAGCTGATGGACCCATGCGCTGATTCTTTCCCCCTTTAAACAATGAAAATGCCATTATATCCTAGTCACAATATCTAACCTTCTACCTGAACCTATGTTATAGCCCACCCTCCAACAGATTCTCAGGTACTAGGCACAAACATACACAACTTTCTCAATATTAGTAACTAGGCCTTAACAATAATACTTTACAATAATAATTATGCAAGGGTCAGTATACTGTAATTAAATCCCACTTCTGACACCAAATGTATGCAAATGTATGCAAATGAGTTATTACTTAATGATAATTACAATATACTGATGACCCAAACACAAACAAATTGATTAAAAATAAAGTAATAAAGTTTATTATACTTAGCTTCGTGCAAATATGGAAATGATGAATGAAACCTAGTGAGCCCCGTCTGCTTCAAATACAGTCTAGGTAAAGAGGAATCAGCAATTTCTTTCTGGACACGAACGAACTACAGTTGTTGTTCCAGATGAGGCTAATTCTAAGTTGTTTGACTCAAACCTTTTATCCATTGTAAAAACCCTCCTCTTGCAAAAGGGAGGGGGGACGAGCGTGTGAATAACAACTGGTGACATTATCCCCAGCTGTTAACTGTAAAACAACATGGATTTATATTACATAACATGCCTCCTAAAATCTGGAGAATATTGATGTCCCCCCATCTGGGAAAACATAGTCCGACAATATATCATAATCATAATTTCTCCCCGAGTAACTGATAGCTCCATTCATTATGGTTTTCGGGAAATAAGAGAATATTTATGTTCACTCCTGACAGTGGAATCTTTCCCAGATGGCGGTAGACAGACCTTTATTCTAAGTCAGGGTCACAGAGGTCCCCGGTCTCCCCCATGGCTGCAGAGTCTGACAGTATATTCATCATTTCTCCCCGAGTAACTGATATCTAGGCCAATTAGGAGAATGTTATGTTAACTACAAATAGCTAAACATTCCCAGATGGCGGTAGACAGCTATTCCCAGAGAACCTACTAAATGAATTAAATCTATATACACATATACCATATATCTATTTTATACAGTATATGGTTTTACACTAAAATGAGACATAAATTTACCTCTGATTACAGTTGCATCAAAAGAGGCATAGATGGCGGTGATGAGAACATAGTCCTGCCACTTTACAAATCACTAGTCAGACCACACATGGAGGACTGTGTACAGTTCTGGGCTCCTGTGAACAAGGCAGACATAGCAGAGCTGGAGAGGGTTCAGAGGAGGGCAACTAAAGTAATAACTGGAATGGGTGGACTACAGGACCCAGAAAGATTATCAAAATTAGGCTTATTCACTTTAGAAAAAAAGACGACTTAGGGGAGATGTAATAACTATGTATAAATATATCAGAGGTCAGTACAGAGATCTCTCCCATCATCTATTTATCCCCAGGACTGTGACCGTGACGAGGGGACATCCTCTGCGTCTGGAGGAAAGAAGGTTTGTACACAAACATAGAAGAGGATTCTTTACGGTAAGAGCAGTGAGACTATGGAACTCTTTACTGTAAGAGCAGTGAGAGTATGGATTCTTTATGGTAAGAGCAGTGAGACTATGGACTCTTTATGGTAAGAGCAGTGAGACTATGGAATCTTTACTGTAAGAGCAGTGAGACTATGGACTCTTTACTGTAAGAGCAGTGAGACTATGGACTCTATGGTAAGAGCAGTGAGACTATGGACTCTTTACGGTAAGAGCAGTGAGACTATGGACTCTTTACGGTAAGAGCAGTGAGATTATGGACTCTTTACGGTAAGAGCAGTGAGACTATGGACTCTTTACTGTAAGAGCAGGGAGACTATGGACTCTTTATGGTAAGAGCAGTGAGACTATGGACTCTATACTGTAAGAGCAGTGAGACTATGGACTCTTTACGGTAAGAGCAGTGAGACTATGGACTCTTTACTGTAAGAGCAGTGAGATTATGGACTCTTTATGGTAAGAGCAGTGAGACTATGGACTCTATACTGTAAGAGCAGTGAGACTATGGACTCTTTACGGTAAGAGCAGTGAGACTATGGACTCTTTACTGTAAGAGCAGTGAGATTATGGACTCTTTACGGTAAGAGCAGTGAGACTATGGAACTCTCTGCCTGAGGAGGTGGTGATGGTAAGTTCACTATAAGAGATCAGGAGAGGCCTGGATGTATTTCTGGAGGTAATAATATTACAGGTTATAGTTACTAGAGAGGGGTCGTTGATCCAGGGAGTAATTCTGATGTCTGATTGGAGTCGGGAAGGATTTTTTTCCCCTAAAGTGAGGAAAATTGTCTTCTACCTCACAGGGGTTTTTTGCCTTCCTCGAAGATCAACTTGTAGGATAAAAGGCCGAACTGGATGGACAGAGGACTTTTTTCGACCTTATAAACTATGTTACCATGTTACATTGTGCAGGAATTACATGCCACCAGTGACCTACATGTACCAAGGGATAGTATAAATATATTAATCAGTAATCTGTACATTTTCATAATTTCCGTTTTGATGGTTAAAAGGATTTTGCGTAAAATAAATAAACGGCTTTTAAACACTTTGGGCTGTGACTTCCCATTTTAAGTGGTGGTCAGGTGACGTGAGGATTCCAGATTTAATTGCTGCATTAAGCATGTCATTTGCTGGTCTTGTGACTTCTCCTCTCTCTTGCACCTACTGACTGGCAATTTTCTGTTTTTGCAGTTTCATTTTTTACTCCCTGCCTTCCCTGAGCCATATTTTGTTTTTATTTTTCTGTTCACATAGCCATATGCCAGCTTGATGTTTAAATGATCAGTTCTACTTTCTAATGTCATCACTTATTATTGCATATAATGTAGTGGAAAAACTAGCTAGTAGCTTGAAAAAAATTCCAAATGGGATGGAATTGGAAAAAGCACCACAATTACACCATAGTTCTGAGTTTTGTTTTTACATAGTTCCCTAAAACTGACCTGTTCTCTTCATTCTCCGGGTCAGTACGATTACAGTGATACCACATTTATATAGTTTTATGGGATTTGTTTTTACAGTGTTCCCTATGAGATAAAACTGACCTGTTCTCTTCATTCTCCGGGTCAGTACGATTACAGAGATACCACATTTATATAGTTTTATAGGTTTTGTTTTTACATTGTTCCCTATGAGATAAAACTGATCTGTTCTCTTCATTCTCCGGTCAGTACGATTACAGTGATACCACATTTATATAGTTTTATGGGATTTGTTTTTACAGTGTTCCCTATGAGATAAAACTGACCTGTTCTCTTCATTCTCCGGGTCAGTACGATTACAGAGATACCACATTTATATAGTTTTATAGGTTTTGTTTTTACATTGTTCCCTATGAGATAAAACTGACCTGTTCTCTTCATTCTCCAGGTCAGTACGATTACAGTGATACCACATTTATATAGTTTTATAGGTTTTGTTTTTACAGTGTTCCCTATGAGATAAAACTGACCTGTTCTCTTCATTCTCCAGGTCAGTACGATTACAGTGATACCACATTTATATAGTTTTATAGGTTTTGTTTTTACAGTGTTCCCTATGAGATAAAACTGACCTGTTCCCTTCATTCTCTGGGTCAGTATAATTACAAAAGTTTAAAATTTATGAAAAAATATATTTTTTCTTTGCATCAACATATTCTGACCCTCATAACTTTTTTGTATTTCCATATACGTTTCTATTGATATTTTGGAGCGTGAATGACTCCATTATGGCTTTCACAGTATAGGATAAATATATTTATATTTTAATTAATTCAGGCATTTTTGGACATGGAGATGCCTATGATCTTATATTTTATTATCTATTTTTGTTGTATAATTTATATATACTTATTTTTTTATACTTACATTTTCCCCCTTTTTTAGCCCCTCTAGGGAACCTCCAGTTGCGATTATTAATTTTTTGTGTATAGGAGAAACAATGTAATTTAATACATTAGTGGTTGGGAAATTCAGTATATTCCATTGCAGTGCTGCCACCTGCGGATCTACATCGATAGGTCGGACAGCCCTGTACAGTCTCTGGCCGATCACCAGCAATGAATGACTTTCCCCATCTCAGCACAGCAATACAAAACTGCATGTAGTATTTAATAGATCTCGTATTCCTTTTTTCTCTCCAATGCTATAGTAAGTATATTCTGACTTCATCTAGAGTGAGAGCTCTCATGAGTCCTGTATTCATCAACTGAACTCGGCCTTCGTCCATCTCTTCCTTAGGTGACATCCTCCTATCAGTGCACCCCCTCCCCCGCTGCGCTCTCTTACACAAGCTTAGTCCAGACTGCAGTAAAATAACAGCAGAAGGAATTAGAAGCTGTAATTACACAGTGAACCTGCTGCTGGAAGAAGGAGGATCTCTCACTGCAGAATCAGCCCACTCATCCCCCATTAGACCTCAGATCAGCCCCCATATCAGCCCACTCTGCTCCATCAGACCTCTGATCAACCCACAGTGCCCCTATCAGACCTCTGATCAACCCACTGTACCCCCATCAGCCCATCAGAACAAAATAAAAAAAACTCTCTCACCTCTCCTGCGCTGCGGCTCCGCTCTGGGTCCGACGCTCCTCTGTCTTCTCCTGCCGGCGCTGCACTATGACCTGACTGTGTGCAGCGTCAGGTCATAGTGCGCGCACTACGTCCTGATGCTGTACGAGGTCAGGACAGTGAAGAGAGGAGCGCCAAACCGGGGGCGGAGCCGCGGCGCAGGAGAGATGAGTATGTTTCCCCGCTCCCGACACCTATTACATAGTAATGAGTGCTTCCATAATGGAAGCATTCACTAGTATTTGCTTTATTAGATGCACAGCCATTTTCCCCCTACTTTTTTGGGGGAAAAAGTGCGTCTTATAAAGCGAAAAATACGGTATTAATGAATGCAGTTTGTGTTGAGGAATGTGGGGATGGATCATTTTTAAGTGAACTTGTATTACTGTCATACCATTGAAGGACCAAATGTGTAGTAATCTTGGTTTGTGTAAACAAAACGGTGACCTGATGAAGGCTAAAATCTTGAACCTTGTTATAACTGTTATAGAAAGCTTTTGTAAGGCTGGAATCAGTAGAGTTGTTTTTTAACCAAAGCCAGGAATGGATTTAAAATGAATCGCTTATACCACATATCCACTTCCAGCCTAATAGGAATGTTATAAGTTTGTCTACCCCATAATTTGAAAAATAATCACAAATTCCCATTTTTATTTTCACAGAGAACACCGGTAAAAATGTTAACGGCAATGCTATATTATCACTAAATAAAGAAGCTGAAGATATCCTGCAGCGCTCCTCAGGAGAAAACCTCATTACCCTTAATACATATCAAAAACTTCACAGTACAGATGTATTATATAATCCCCCTCCTCATGAGGAACCTTCTCCTGACCAATTACAGATTGTTACCACAAATACAGGTCAGAAAGGGGATAAAAGGTTTCAGTGTGACAAAGAATTTACAAAAAGATCAAGTCTTTCTACACACAGAAGAATTCACACAGTAGAGACTCCATATTCATGTTCAGAATGTGGGAAATGTTTTACATATAGATCCTATCTTGTTAGACATAAGAGAAGTCACACAGGAGAGAAGCCATATCCATGTTCAGAATGTGGGAAATATTTTCCATGTAAATCAGCTCTTGTTAAACATAAGAGAAGTCACACAGGAGAGAAGTTATTTTCATGTTCAGAATGTGGAAAATGTTTT
The DNA here is from genome assembly GCA_900303285.1 of Rhinella marina. Lineage (NCBI taxonomy): Eukaryota > Metazoa > Chordata > Amphibia > Anura > Bufonidae > Rhinella > Rhinella marina. The sequence goes on from ONZH01012511.1 coordinate 9,151, forward strand.
GCACAAAAATCACATCTTGTTATACATGAGAGAAGACACACCGGTGTGAAGCCATATTCATGTTCAGAATGTGGCAAATGTTTTATAGAAAAATCAACTCTTGTTATGCATGAGAGAAGTCACACAGGAGAGAAGCCATATTCATGTTCAGAATGTGGGAAATGTTTTACGAAGAAATCATTTCTTGTTACACATGAGAGAATTCACACAGGAGAGAAGCCATATTCATGTTCAGAATGTGAGAAATGCTTTACTACTAAATCCAGTCTTAACGTGCATCAGAGAAGTCACACAGGAGAGAAGCCCTATTCATGTTCAGAATGCAGAAAATGTTTTAGATATAAACAAGATTTTGTTAGACATCAGCGAATTCACACAGGAGAAAATCTTTTCTCATGTTCAAAATGTGGGAAATGTTTTAATCAAAAATCACATCTTGTTATACATGAGAGACGTCACACAGGAGAGAAACCATACTCATGTTCAGAATGTGGGAAATCTTTTACAGTTAAATCACACCTTGTTAGACATGAGAAAAGTCACACACAGCCATTTTCGTGCACAGAATGTGATACATTTTTTACTTCTAATGCCAAACTTAAGAAACATCAAAGAAGTCACACAGGAAAGAAACCTTTATGATGTTTTATAAGTTGAAAATGTTTTGTAAATAATTAAAATTCTTAAACTCCTCAAATTAGGATAAACTATTATTTTTGGATATGGAAAATGCTGTAAGCGCAAAAAAGGAATTTTAAACCGTTTTTTTCCTCTTCACCCTCCATGACGGCATAACATGAGAGATGACCCGCCTCCAACCAGGTAGGGACAGGAAGAAATAAATTTGACCCTCCTCCAGTTCCTCCTCAGTGTCTTCCTGTCCCTCCAGGTGGGAGTAGGATCATGCCTCATGGCAGTTGCCTATGGGGGCCGTTTGTTGTAGGGCAGCGATAAGCGGCAGTTTTGTTATTTTTCTATGCCCAGACCACATGAGGAAAGGGTAGCCCGCACCCGCTCCCTAGTTGGGTTGCGGGAGGTGTGTGCACAGGTCCTAGGATCTCCAATTTCTTACCTCCCACTTAGAGATGAGCGAAGCGATTCGTTGATTCATATCGAATCTTGGAAATTTTCAACTGCAAAGCGAATCCGAATTTCCTTGGATTCGCTTCATATTATTTGTAAACGTATGAAATGTGCGCATTATGCATGAGGCGGAACAATGACGATATGCCCACGCAAGAGCGGGAAAGTGAAGATACGCCCCCCCTCCGAACTGGAAAAAAACAGCCCACCGGGATCTAACTATTTTGCACGTATAGGGAGTGAAGACTCCTCCCTCAGTACTCCACCCTCCTCTGAAGTCACTTTGAACCCGTTTAGACCAGCGCTGACTTTAGAGCAAGCATCATAGCTAAGAAACAGCTGTGCCCAAATTGGGATGAAATGTGCTTTGGGTTCGAGTTCCCTGTACCACCGCGTGCTCCAGACATCAGGATGTCACAAGTTCAACCTGTGTCCTTACCAGCTGCTGAAGTTGCGGCGACTGCGACTAGTGAGGTGGCTGGAGCGTCCGCTATGTCTCGTATGGCAGAGGCGGCTGGAGCGTCCACTTCTCTGCCCAGGAGGAGATCCACCCCTTCCATACACCAGAACCCAATTATTCCACCATCTGTGACGGAAGGGAACTGTGCTTTGGTTCTCGGTTGGGAGAGGGTCTGGCTTCCTGCAGGATGACGAAGATGGAAGGAAATATTTTGTGGGCCGCACGTCGGTGAAACGGCCGTACCTGCCACAACATTGCCATAGCCTGTACGTGGGGGATCAGGTGGAGTACACCCCCATGGCATCCCTGAAAGGCCCATTTGCAACTGGGGTTACCCTCCTGTCAAAGCCTCTGGTGCCTAAAATGGAACCAGAAGTGTAGCCAGATGAACCACCAGGTCCAGGACGCTTGTGCTGCCTGCAGGAGTTCCCAGATGTTCAGGGAAAAGCCAGAGCCTCAGCCGGAGCCTCTGATACCTGGACTGCCACCACCACTACAGTCCTTTCAGCTGGGTCAGCTCACTACATCATCATTCACCTTCCAATCAACAGTCATCCACCAGTACTAGCTGCTGTGGAAGATGAAGCCAGCAGCAGTCGGGGAAGCTGGGCCTTCTTCCCTGGATACAACCTTTCCAGAACCGCTGCAGCCAGAAGTTCTTACCCCTGATGTCCCGGCAGGAGAATCCGGAAAAGTGCAAGTGGCTGCACCGCTCACCAGCGTGACCACCACCCGGACCCGGTCAAGTCCAACTGTAGGAAGAAGAGGCTGGAGTTCCACAACCGCAGCGAGCGTGGCCTTCAAGAGGAAGGAGTGTCCTCTGATGAGCTTCAGCAGCAGCTCAAGTGAGGAGGACTTCAGGTCCCTCATCTGATGAACCTACTACTGGCTGCTGTCAAGGACACTGCAGGAGGACCTATGGGAGCCACACCATGGACTGCACCCTACGGGTGAGAGCTAGTTGGCACTTTTATGTTTGTTTGTGTTGCCCCCGTTTGACTCTCACCCAGATGGACATGGCTGTCAGGACTCCCCCCATTCTACAGAAAATTCCCTGTTGCACCGAAGTGCACCTATTCTGCTTTTTCCCCCCTTCTCAGGTTACTTGGGAGCCCCTTTTGCAAAAAGGGTTCTCTATTTGCTGCTATTCTCTATTATCTATGTGGATTACACATTACCTGTTTGGATTACAATTTTACCTCACGTGGATTACAATTGAATTTTGGAATATTTGTTCCAGACAGACAGTGTTTTATCATTGCCAATCCAACTAGGAGCCATAAGGAGATACTCAAACGTATATCTGAGCCTTTTATGCTTGCAAATGTGAAATTGATTACACTAATGCATACTAATGTCTTTGCTGTATTTTAGCTACACTGTTTTTAATGGTACTTTGGCCCATTGTGTGTATTCTTTTTCTGGTACTGCAATGTGTCCTATTATGCACTTATTGTACAGTGTTTTTAGTAAATTATTCACTTATTGATAGCTAGCAGCAGTGAGCACCTTATTTTTCTAGTTCATATAGTCTGCCTCTAAAGATTGTACGCCGCGGCCTAGCCTCGTGAGTATGACGCATTCGCGCAATAATGGTACGCTAAGTATTCGTACGCACTTTTGTACGCTAAGGCTTACGTATTACGTACTTTTAACTACGCTGACTGTGCGTACGTAATTTACGCAGGAATGTTCGTAAAACAATTGTTTTTTTTAATGTAGATTCGACGAATAAGTTCATTTAAATACGAATCTTGTCAGATATTCGGCGAATAAAATTTTGAATGATTCACTCATCTCTACTCCCAATGTTGCGCCAGGTGATGAGGTCCATGTGGTGACCAGACACTCAGCTGAGTTCCTCCGGTCGGTGCGCGTGCACCACCACTTCCACACGGAAGTCACCGGAAGTGCGTGCGTTCCACACACGTTCTAGCGTGGAGCGACGCACGGAGGAGCGCGGCGTGATCCTCAGGGCGCGAGATTCAAGGCAGAAGTCGCCACTGATCTGAGGTCTGCAGGTAGGAGCTATATTAATGGGCATTCGGAGTTTCGGCCTGGTAACATTTCTGAAGTTGCTTCTGGCCAGATGGATGCCTCTGGGGGACCGGCGGTTAAATTATGTATTTTAGCTAATTCCTCTACATATTTTCTCTCCCTCTCTCCTGACTGTCTGTAGAGTGAGAGAGAGTATGCTCACGGTGAAAAAACTAAACCTAAAGTTAGAAGGTGTTTGATGTACTCTAGCAAACTGCCTGAGACCTATAGTAAAAAGTTATGCAAAAAATACACGTCCAATATGGCCACTCAGTGACATCATTAGGGAGGAAATGTGTGCTGCATTAGCCGAAAATCCAATCCCGGCTCCTGGTCCCTCTACCTCAAAGCATAGGGAGCAAAAAGTGTTGGGATCTGATTCCTCATCTTCGGGTTCAGATGAGGAGCCAGATTCTGATTCTCAAGACTCAATTCTTCAGGGTCTGACACCGAATTTAAAAGTTTTTTTGTTTTCTTCTGAAGACACAAAAAAGTTAATTAAGGCTGTCTGGGCTACTATGAACTTGTCAGATGACAAAGTTCAGAGATCGGTCCAAGACGAGATGTTCAGATGACTAGAACAAAGGAAAAAGAGGGTGTTCCCAGTACACAAAAATATGCATGACCTTATTAAAAGGGAGTGGAAGGCCCCTGATAGAAAATTGTTCATTCCCAGGACCATGAAGCGTAGACTTCCCTTTAATAATGAAGATGAAGCTTTATTAACATCCTGCCCTAAGGTTGACGTTTCCCTTTCCAAACTAGTGAAAGGGTCGAATGCTCTGCTGTTCGAAGATAAGGGGTAGAAAGTAGACTCTAGTTTGAGAAGAACCTGGGAAGCTGCGGCATCTCTCTTTTTAAACCTAAATTGGCCTCCACCTCTGTGGCTAGGTCCCTTAGAAGGTGGCTGCTTGAATCCCTGATTAAGGAGGGTACCTCGTACGATGCTTTAAAAGATTAATTCCCTTTATTAGAAAAAGGCAGCAGATTTTTTTTATCAGACTCCATGGCGGAATCTGTTAGGATGGCGGCCAGAACCACAGGCCTTGCAGTTGTTGCAAGGAGAGCTTTATGGCTAAAATCTTGGGCAGGGGACACCAGCTCCAAAATGAAGTTGTGTGCTCTTCCTTTTCATGGGGCTTAGAAACCATCCTTGAAAAAGCAGCCGACACGAAAAAATCTTTTCCACGAGAAACTAATAAGAGGAAGTTTCCCTTTCGAAAATCTAAAAAAGGAATCTCTTTTCAGTCTAAAAGATCTGACAAACGGGGATTATGGTCAAAGGACAAAAGTCAGAAAGGTAGAGGAAGGGTTTTTTTGTTTACCCAAAAGAATTCAGAGCTTTCAAAACAATGACGCCAGATCTCAGGTAGGAGGAAGACTAAAATTTTTTACAGATGCTTGGAGGGAGATTACCGAAAACCCTTGGGTTTTAAATACCCTCTCAACCAGGTTTGATGTCTCTTTCCATCTTCCTCCTTCAGAAAATGTTATACAAAAAATCTGTCATTTTGCAAAAAAACCTAGAGGAAGGTATACTCAACCTTTTAAGGTAAAAAGTGATAGTGCCTGTTCCTCGACAACAACAGGGAACAGGTTACTATTCTACAGTTTTTTTGGTAAAAAAAACTAACGGAAAATTCCGTCTAATAATAAATCTAAAGAAACTGAACAAGTTTATCAGATACGAAAGGTTCACAATGGAGACCATAAAGTCGACAATAAACCTTCTAAAGGGGGAGACATTATGGCCTCCATCGATTTGAAAGATGCGTATTACCATATTCCAGTAGATGAAAAATCCCAGATATTCCTACGCATCGCAGTTTACATCACTTCCAGTTTCTGGCCCTCCCCTTCGGGATTACTTCAGCCCCAAGGGTATTTACGAAGGTGATGGTAGAGGTAGTTGCCCACTTAAGAAAAAGGAACATCATAGTCGTTCCCTATTTGGACGACCTTTTAATAATAGGGAATTTGTCAGAAGACCTAGATCACAGCCTAGTTCAAACATGTCAGACTCTGTACCGAATAGGCTGGATTATAAATTGGGAAAAATCCCTGCTCTTCCCAAAGATTGATCTTTCTGGGGGTTTACCTGGATTCAGTTCTTCAAAAAACCCTCCTTCCAGACCAAAAAGTAGCAGGGGTTCTGGACGATAAAGTTTGTTCAACTGTCCACTTGCACAGCCAGGGAAGCAATGAAGTTGTTGGGTACTCTAACCTCTTGGGCTCAATTCCACACGCGAATCCTTCAACAGTGGGTCCTTTAACATTGGAACAGGAGTCAGGATTACCTAGACGAAGTAATTCAGATTTCTCCCCAGGTAAAGCGTGCCCGTTAATGGTGGTTGAACCTGGACCATCTGCGGAGGGGGGTTCCTTGGAATCCTGGGCCCCTTTCATGTTGTAACTACAGATGCAAGCCTGTGGGGATGGGGAGCTGTTTGTTCTCACATGTCTGTTCAGGGAGAAGGGTCAAATATCCGAAAATCCCTATCTTCGAACCTGAGGGAACTACTAGCGGTCTGGGAGGCTTTAAAAGCGTTATCCCAGAGGATAGTAGGAAAAAATGTCCAAGTAAGGTCAGACAATACCACAGTGGTGGCCTACATAAATCATCAAGGAGGGGGGACACGAAGTGTGGACCTAAGCTTGGTGGCAGAAAAAATATTTTCGTGGTCAGAAAATCATCTAAAATCCCTAGCTGCAGTTCATCTAAAAGGGTCCCTAAATATAAAAGACAACGTTTTAAGAAGAGTAAAACTACGTACTACCGAGTGGAGTCTAAACGATCAGGTCTTCCATCACATTGTAGAAATGTGGGGACTTCCCCAAGTAGATCTCTTCGCCTCCGCAAAGAATGCGAAGCTAAAAAGATTTTCTTCACTAGATCCTTACGGCGGCAGCATAGGCATAGATGCGCTGTCAAAGAAATGGAACTTTCAACTAGCGTATGCATTTCCTCCGTTCCCCTTAACTGCCAGAGTGAAAAAAATCCGCCAGGACAAAGCCCATGTAGTGCTAATAGCCCCTCTGAGGCCAAAAAGATCATGGTTTTCACTGTTGAAACGTCTATCGATTCGGAGCCCATGGATCCCTCCGTGGAGACAAGACCTTCTATCCCAGGGCCCAGTATGCCACCCCAGAAAAATTACATCTGGCGGCCTGGAACCTGAAAGGGTGACGTTAAGATCTAAAGGCCCGTTGGACGCCATTATAAATACTATGGCTGCTGGTAGAAAAGAAATCACCTCAAAAATCTACTCTAAGGATTGAAAGACTTTTTGTACATGGTGTTCCCAGTCCAAGATTTCTTCCAAAGTTTCTTCCATCCAGTCGGTATTGGGATTTTTTGAGAAGTTTTGAGAAGTGACTTCATCCTAATACCTTAAGAGTCCATGTTTCTGCTCTGAGTTCAGTATTCGATAAAAAGATCTCTGACCATCCTTTATTAGTCGTTATCTTAAAGGTGCAGATCGGCTGAAGCCTCTAATTAGATCTAGGGTGTCTCCCTGGGATCTTAATGTAGTTCTTTCTGAGTTGACTTCAACACCTTTTGAGCCAGTGCCAAGTATTTCTCTAAAGTTTCTTTACACTAAAAAACATTATTTTTAGTGGGGATCACATCGGCCCGTAGAGTAAGCGAGATTCAGACCTTAAAAATGTCAGAGCCTTTCTGTACAATTTGTTCTGACAGAATTGTGTTTAGACTAGACTGGTCCTTTCTTCCTAAAGTGGTAACTAATTTCCACAGACAGGAGGAAATAGTAATTCCTTCCTTCTGTTCAGATCCAAAAACTTAAGGTGAAGAGATATTTCATAAATTAGACGTACGCAGGGCGATTCTAAAACAGGCTCTTGTACAAGTGCTGATATGGTCCCCACAGAGCTCTGATGTCAACATCATTCAGTCTATCTGGGATTACATGGAAAGAAGGATTTGAGCAAGCCTACATCCACAGATCTGAAACAACCTCCCTGCCAAGTTCCTGGAACCGAAACCTGGAAGAACTGGTGCTGAAGGTAAAGGGTGGTCACACCGAATATCAGCTGGATTTAGATTTATCTTTTGCTCATTCTCTGATAAAAAGAAACTATTATCATTTTGTATTTTTGAAAGCAGTCATAGGGCTCATCGACACGACCGGTGCCGGCCCGTGCCCGTATTGTAGCCCGCATACGCCGAGTCCGCAATACCGGCCATGTGCAGCCCATTTCAATGGGTCCGCAATCCAGAAGAGGCGGAGCGGAGGCGCGGATCAAAACACCATGGAAGTGCTACGCAGTGCTTCCGTGGTGTTTCTGGCCGTGCCCCTGCACCGCAAAAAAGTAGTGCAAGCTACTTTTTTACAGTGCGGATTGTGGACCCTATTCAAATGAATGGGTCCGCGATCTGCATGCGGCGGCCCCAATGTCAGTGCCCGTGCGCTGTGGACCGCAAATTGCAGCCCATAACTCTTTCATTAATTTTTTTTTTCGTTTTTGTTTTTTACTCCCCGCCCTCCAAAGCCATAACTTTTTTTATTTTTCATTCACAAGAGCCGTATGAGGTCTTGTTTTTTGCAGGACGGGAGGCACTTTCTAATGGTACTATTTACAGTTGCACACAATGTGGAGGGAAGAAAATTACAAAAGGGATGAAATTGGGGAAAAAACATTCACTATACGTTACAACTGACCAGTTACTTTGTTTCTCCAGATGTAATACAACGTAGGTATGTTTTTACTTGTGTTTTTTATACTGAACCTTGAAAAAAAATAATTCTTTTCTTGTAGTCGCCATATTCTGACCCCTATAATTTTTTTGTAGTGATGTGTATGGAGTTGTGTGAGGGCTCAATTTTTTGGGGGGGCTGATCTGTACTTTTCAGTGACGCCATTTTGGGTTGCGTTTGACTTTTTGATAATTTGATAAATCTAATTTTTTCGCAGGAGGAGAAGTGACCAAAAAATGGCAAATCGGCCATGTAGTCTTTTTTCTGTTGTTTGGGATAAATATTTTTCTATTTTAATAGTACAAGCATTTTTTGCACATGTTGATACCCATGATGTGTATTTTTTTTTCATTTTGTGGAAAGGGGGGTGATTTGAATCATCCTCTCTGCTTGTCAGGGATTATGATCCCGACTACAGTTTAATATGATATTTAGGGGGGCGTGGCTTGACGAGTGCCGGAGCACACGCATGTGACTGCAGCTCTGCTCCTAGCAATTTAAAAAAGCAGCTCAAAGGGTGCTCAAAATCCCTATTTCCAGCCTGGATTTACACCTTTCATCTCCAAGAAGGGAAGGGAACCTACGGAGGATGACAAGAGGCAAGAAAAAGATAGAGACGCCGGCTAAACTCACCAGCTTCTTTGCACCGGCGAATACCCAAGATGGCGCCGACAAGCGGGATGTTCCTACACGACTTCTCCTCCTTCCAGCCTGGGTTCTACCTCTCCAGATCAGCGAGCAGGCAAGTCTCCTTCTCCGTTTAAGGGGGATTCCCCCTCAGTACACAGAGACAGTGCTAGCCTCACTGAAGCTTCCCAAGCTTCTCATACAACGCCACTAACAGTGGAGGCCTTGAAAGACTTGCTGACAGACCTCAAAGAATCCTTCAATTCTGAACTCAGGTCAGCATTATCGGCTTTAAGAGCTGACATTGGTGCGATAGGAGACAGAACTGCACACTTAGAAGAGAAAATGGAGGAATTTACTACTGCGCATAACGACCTAGTAGATGCGCACAATGTGGCTGAAAACGACATAGTAGCCTTAAAACTTAAACTGGCAGATTTAGAGGATAGATCGAGAAGGAACAACATTAGGTTCAGGAATATACCTGAATCTGTTCAGGACTCACAATTACAAGATTTTCTGATTGATTTTTTTGCTATCCTCCTACCCCAGGCAGGGGACAATGATTTCCTAATCGATAGGGTTCATAGGATCCCTAAACCAAGGAACATGCCTGCATCCACACCTAGGGATACTATCGCAAGGCTGCATTATTACCATATAAAAGATTCCATCCTTAAAGCAGCAGTGAAGAAGGCAGAATTGCCAGATAGATTCCAACAAATTTCCCTATTCTCGGATCTCTCTCCAGCTACACTTGCAAGAAGGAGGGAGTTTGCTAAATCCACCCAAGTTCTAAGGGAGAAGAAAATCCCATATAAATGGGGGTTCCCAGTGAAATTGATAGTACACAAAAATGGCACTACTATTGTGCTTCAAACCCCTAATGAAGAAACCAACTTTTTACTGAAGCACTCACTAATACAACCTTCAGATACCTCCGACAGTCCTCCTAGGAAGAAGCCTAATACCTTATCTCCAGAATGGACTGTTGTTGGATCCCCAAAGACTTCCACATCTCCTAAGTGACATCTCTGAATTTGAAGGAGTTACTGTTCTATCAGCCCCTCTGCGGGGCAGCTTTCCTCAAAGTTTTGGATTTTTTTTCTTTTTTTCTTTGTTGTTCCTTTCTCCTTTTCTTCTAGGTAAATCTGGAACTTTCTGAATATGAGCACCTGGCAAAACCTGGATTGACTTTTCTGCTAGGATTGACCAATCCTCAACTCCACCCTAGCCTTCTGGATGGCGACCTGGGGCCGCTTTGGTTCACAGAGAACCGGACTTTGCAAGTGCAATTTCGTTTATTTAATGTTTTGGTTCAATCTTTATGATTTTTCCCTTAGGACAGCTTTCCAATTGTTCTTTTTGGTACATTGCATTGTATATATGCTTATGACTCAGTTAGACTTCTCTGCGGAGTGGAGGGGGGTCTCTTCTTCAGCAATCTCTGATATTCCCCATCATTATGGTTATTAAAATAGTATCTATTAACGCAAAAGGCCTTAATAGCCCAGCTAAAAGATCCTATTTCTGGAAGAAAACTTCCAAGCTTAAAGCGGAAGTAGTCTGTGCTCAAGAGACCCACCTTAATGAAGCAGATTGTTTTAGATTGAAACACAGGAATTTTTCCAATATATTCTTTTCCCATGCGATTGAAAAAAAAAGGGGAGTTATGATGGCGTTTAAAAACTCAACAGCATTTCAACTCATTACCCAGATTTCAGATCCCCAAGGAAGATATTTAATAATAGTATGCAATATTAATAACATGTCTTATACTATTGTGACTATATATGCCCCCAACTCTAGGTCACTGAGTTTTATTAGCTCTGTTATGGCACTCACTTTGTCCCATAAAAAAGGATCTCTTATAATTTGTGGAGACTTTAATCTAGTCATGGACCCTGAATTAGATAAATCATCTTCCTCAAAGAGTCCCAGTGATGATAAACTTAAAAAACTATGTCATAAGGAAGAACTTTTTGATGCGTGGAGACTACTTCATGCGGGTGAGAGAGATTATTCTTTCTATTCTAATCCACATAATTCATATTCTAGGATTGATATTTTCCTTGTGGACAAGTGGCTTCTTCAAAGAGTGGTGGACTCACAGATTGGCCTAATCACATGGTCTGACCACGCTCCCGTGACACTATCTATCTCAGAGACCCATAATTTGACCCACTTCTCCCCATGGAGACTAAACAATCTACTCCTTACTAACAAGGAATATAAGGAAAAGATCGCCTCTGCATTGATAGATTACTTTAATCTTAATGCTAATGGATATACGGATTCCACAACTGTGTGGTGTGCCCACAAAGCAGTAATTAGAGGCCTATATCTTAAATTTGCTGCAGAAGAAAAAAAGAAAAGATCTAAAGCACTAGACGATCTATACAAGAAACTATCATCTCTTGAGAAGGCCAACCGCAGTAACCCCTCTAACCAATGGGCCAAAGAAATTAGAGATGTACGACATGAAATACACCTTCTTATGCAGAACCACTTTGAACGCCATTTAAGACAAACAAAGGCTCTATTTTACAGACAGGGAAATAAAGCCTCTAAATTATTAGCTAACAGAATTAAGTCTAGAGTGGCACACTCCAGAATACCTTATCTTCTTTCACCTAACAAAACTAAGATAGTAAACCCACAAAAAATAGCGGATGAGTTTGCTAAATACTACACCTCTCTTTATAACCTTAAAGAGGACCCAACAACTCACCAACCTTCTGCTTTAGATATCAAATCATTTCTTGATAAAGTTCACCTTCCCCAAGTCTCTCTGTCTCAATTAGCTAGGCTTAATGCCCCTCTTTCATTGCAAGAGGTTTTACAAACAATATTATCTCTTAAAATAAATAAATCACCGGGGCCAGACGGATTTATTAATGAGTACTATAGGACCTTTTCCACCATATTATCTCCACACCTGCTCCTATGCTTTCAGAATATATTTAACTCATCTAAGATCCCCGCTGAATTACTTCAGGCTTCCATCATAACTTTGCCTAAACCTGGGAAAGATCCTAACACCCCAAGCAACTTCCGCCCTATTTCTCTTTTAAATACAGACACCAAGGTTTTTTCAAAAATACTTGCTAATAGGTTATCAGACATACTACCATCCCTAATTGATATAGACCAAGTCGGGTTTGTAAAGGGACGACAAACATCAGACGGAACTAGACGTTTCCTAGATCTGGTAGACGTGGCCTACTCTGGTCGGAAGCCTTCTCTGCTCCTATCTTTGAATGCGGAGAAGGCTTTCGACAGAGTTCATTGGGGGTTTCTGGAGGAGGTCATGAAAAAATTTGGCATTTCAGGCCCATTTTTAATGGGAATGATGTCACTTTACTCAGTTCCTTCAGCATATGTATACTCCTCAGGATTCAAGTCTTGTGCCTTTCCTATTACAAACGGTACACGCCAGGGGTGTCCATTATCGCCGCTTATTTTTGCCATGATTATGGAACCACTGGCTCAACAGATAAGATCTTCAGAGCATATAGCTGGCATCAACATAGCTAACAAGGATCACCGCATAGGTCTATTTGCGGACGATGTCCTATTATTGCTTTCCAACCCACATGCCTCCCTTAAAACAATCAACAACATTATCTCTGACTTTTCTAGGGCCTCTTACTACAAAATAAACGTTAATAAATCTCAGATTCTTAATGTAGGGTTCCCTTTACATGAGGTCAAGCGATTAAAACAAACATTCCAATATAAATGGGTGAAAGACCACATTACTTATTTAGGCATAAAAATTACCTCCTCTCCGCTCACAGTATACCAATCCAATTATATCCCACTCTTACGTGAAACTCAGGACTCTCTAAAAAATCTTAAAAGACATGGCATATCATGGCTTGGTAGAATAGCATTAGTTAAAATGCATATCATTCCTAAGATTCTATATTTTTTTAGGAATGTGCCTATTCTGCTTCCTTTACCCTTCATAAGACAACTGCCATACTCCAATTTGTATGGGACAGAAGGAGACACAGGGTCAACTCGGAAATACTCTACCTCTCAAGAAAGGATGGGGGTTTGAGTTGCCCATCACTTTTCCATTATTACATAGCCTCAATTCTACAACAGCTCAGATGCTTATGGCATGATGATACTTCTAAAGCATGGGTTCTTATAGAAAAACATCTCATGGGTCTATACGATAATGAGATATTTAAATCTTTTCAACAACTAACCTTATCTCATAACCTACCACCTTGTGATTTCTACAAGTTCCTACAAATTAGGCATTTGCTTTCCAACAATAAAATCTCCCAAGTTACACCACCATCTCCTAACTTATTTAGCTTTTCTCAGTGGCTATCCCAATGCCCACAGGTCGCTAAAGGGATAACTAAGGCTTATGCTATCCTGACATCCCCAAGAGGTGACCCATTAGAAAAAATTAAAACACAGTGGGTAACTGATCTGGCGACAGACATAACAGACAACCAATGGTCTATCTCTTACACTATGATGTCTTCTCTTTCTAGATGTATTAGTCACTTTGAAACGTCAAGGAAGATATTTTACAGATGGTATATCAGCCCTTACAGAGTGAGCAAATTATTCCAAGATTCGTCTGCAGCATGTTGGAGATGTGGGGAGGAGAATGGCACTTTCATTCACTGTTGGTGGTATTGCCCTGTAGTTTCCCAATTATGGAAAGTTGTCTTCACTAAGATGTCCCAAATTTGTGGTATACAGATCTCCCCTTCACCATTGCTAGCTCTCCTACTCATAGACCTAGATAGCTTCTCTGTGACTATGAGAATTATCATAAGTCATTTCTGTATTACTACATGCCAACTGATAGATTCTAATTGGAAATCTAAATCTCTTCCTCTAATACATGATGTAGTCAGACGTGTTCAAGACAACTGTTGGTACGAAGGGGCAGCAGCCTCGGCTTTTGGCAACAAAGATAAATTTTACAAAAAATGGGACATTTGGCTTTCCAGTGCTCTTTTTAATCCGGCTGATCCATCTAATGTTTTGGTGCTCTAGGGATAATGCGGAATACTTGGTCAATAGACCTGTCGCCATTGATAATGTACCTAAATAGGGAGGATAACTGTGAAATAGGAATACTAGGTCTATAATTTAATGAGGAGTATGCTCCTCAATCTTTAATCTATGTCTCTATTGGGGATAGACGTGGGATACCCTCTTAAGTTACTGAATTGTCACCTGCAATGTACCTTTCACTCAATGGTTTTTTGATGTTTATCAATATGTTCTTGTATACCAGAATGACTCATTAGATATATCTTTGATTGGTACCTGCGTGTACTGAATATACAGTGTCATTCTTAATGTATGTTCATTCCCTTTTTTTATTGAAAGAAAATTTTAATAAAACTTATGTTTCAAAAAAAAATATGATATTTAGCTGAATCATTGTGGGAATGGAGTTCATGAGGAGGCATTAAGTATAGAAAGGACGGACAGGACAGACTGTGGTAATGGAGACTGGATACAACAGCTGCCGCTCAGCCACATCTGCTCATGAACTCCATTCCCACAGAGATTCAGCTAAAGATCTTATCTGTATTCAGGATCATAAACCCTGATGAGCAGAGCAGAGAGGAGGATAAGGCAGCTCTTTACCTCAGTGTTGTGAAGTAACTTGTCCTCCTGTGTGATTAGGACAGGTTCTGTGTGTACTAATAGGACGGCGGCCATTTTGTTTCTCCTAATCATTGCTCCCTAGACAAAATGAGCCAATATAAATAATATAATGGACAGCCCTGTAGCCATGACCTCCGCAAGGCAGGGAGGTGCTGCTGCTGTGCACAGCCTCTAGCCACTCTCCTCCACATCACTCCTCAGCTCTGTGTATTGTCAGTGCCCCTCTCTCCTGCCCAGCCCGGCACTACCATTCCTTAGCTCTGTAGGCACTGGGTAAGAGAGAGAGGAGCTAGTAACTGCTTCACAGATCTGCAAGTGAGGTCTGAGAGGGGGAAGAGTGAGGTAATGTGTGGCAGAGAGGACAGTGCGTGGAGCTCATATGTGGAAGGGGAAGAGAGGACAGTGATGAGCTGAAGACAGAGCTGATATGAGGAGCGAGGATAAAACAGGAGGATGCAAAGATACTGAGCCGATTGTATGCTCCTATGTACCCTGCTACAGAGATACAGAAGGGAGGTTACGATGAAGAGGGGAGGTGTCTGAGGTCTGTGAGGCAGCAGCTACACAGTGTATACCAGTGCAAACAAATGGCACAAAGCTGTCACAGGGACCCATAGGAGCTAAAATATTATAGCAATCCTCTTTTATAATTCTTAGAGTGTTATGATTCTGGACATTTTTATTTTTATGGGAATCCCGGACAACCCCTTTAAGTTTGGAATTAGTAGTAAAAATGTTTCTCACATTCTAAACATGATTATGGCTTCATTCCCGTGTGAATTCTCTTATGTCTAACAAGATGTGATTTATCTGAAAAGCACTTTCCACATTCTGAACATGAATACGGCTTTTCTCCTGTGTGACTTCTCTAATGTGTAACAAGATCTGATTTATCTGTAAAGCATTTCCCACATTCTGAACATGAATATGGCTTCTCTCCTGTGTGACTTCTCTAATGTGTAACAAGATCTGATTTTTGTACAAAACATTTTCCACATTCTGAACATGAATATCGCTTTTCTCTTTTGTGACATCTCTCATGTAAAACTAGATGTGATTTATCTGTAAAAGATTTCCCACACTCTGACCATAAATACGGCTTCTCACCTGTGTGGCTTCTCTCATATATAACAAGATTTGATTTTTGTGTAAAGCATTTCCCACATTCTGAACATGAATACGGTTTCTCTCCTGTGTGATTTCTCTCATGTCTAATAAGATTTGATTTATCTGTAAAACATTTCCCACATTCTGAACACGTAAATGGCTTCTCTCCTGTATGATGCCTTTCATGTGTAACAAGATTAGATTTTTGCATAAAACATTTCCCACATTCAGAAGATGATTATGGTTTCTCTCCTGTGTGACTATTCTCATGTATAACAAGATATGCTTGTCTCAAAGAAAAAGCTTGTAAGGTCGGCTCTTGCGATTATGATCTGGGCTCTATATGGTAACACTCACTGTGCGTATGCATTCACAGAATTCAAACATTTGCGTATCAGAAGATAAGTAAGAAGCGGCACTTACCCGAAATCTTCACTTGCTGCTTTATTATATCCAAAATACATACATACCGCAGATGCGGGTACAATGCTCAATGCTGAGTCGCAGAAGATTTCGGGTGAGTGTCGCTTCTTACTTATCTTCTCCTGATACGCAAGTATAACAAGATATGATTTGTTTGTAAAGCACTTACCACATTCTGAACATGAATATGGCTTCTCTCCTGTGTGACTTTTCTCATGTATAACAAGATGTGATTTATATTTAAAGCATTTCCGACATTCTGAACATGAATATGACTTCTCTCCTGTGTGAATTCTTCCATATGCAGAAAGAACTGCGCTTTTTGTGAACTCTTTATCACACTGAAACTTTTCACCCCCTTTCTGATTTGTACTTGCAGTAACAATCTGTGGTTGGTCAGCAGAAGCGTCCCCAAGTTTAGGGGGATTAAATGATAGATCTGTACTATGAAGTCCTGGATGTACATTAAGGGTAATGAGGGTTTCTCTTGAAGAATGATGCATGATGTCTTCAGCTTCTTCTTTGTAATTTAGTGATAACATGAAGTTTCCCTTAAAAATTTTACTGGGATTTTCTGTGAAGATAAAAGTTGTAATTTAATTTTTTTTTTAAATCACGGACAAATGTATTCCTATTAGGGTGTAAGTGGATCCAGCAGGAACAGGAAGTAAAACTTATTCATTCTGAACCCACTCATTGCAAATCCACCAAAAATTGCATGTGTGATTCCAGCCTTATAAAGCTTTGTATAATACGCTGATCATGTTCAAGATTCTGGTCTACACCCGGTCACCACGTCTATTACACAAACATAACTCAAAAATGTGAAAAAAGGACCATGTCTGGCAACCGAGTCTCCCTTCTGCCAACATATTTGATTATTCAGCCAAGTGAGCATCACATTAATACACCAGGTAAACATAAAAAGGACCCATCACCTCATTACTCAACACAAAATGCATTAATTATTAAATGGATCTCTTAGACCTGATGAAGCTGGTGGATTCACTAGATCAGTCCATGCCATAATGCTCATATAGGGTTTAACTGACAAGCCCCTTTCAGTGCACCTCCTCCCCCGCTGATGCTGATATCTCACACATGCTCAGTACAAGGTTCAGTCGCCCAGGCTCTGTAGTGAGAGATCCTCTTCTTCCAGCAGTTTCAGTGTGGAATTACAGCTTTTAACCCTTGATTTACTTTGCTGGAGCCTGTACTGAGCGTGTGAGACGACAGCAGCAGGAGAGGACGTCACTGACAGGAGATGGTCAATTAAGATATGCTTGAACAGAGAATGAGTTTAGGATCTTTGGAGCTCAGCCAGAGTGACCATTGGGTCTTTGTCACTTCTCTTACCAAGGCCCTTCTCCCTCAATTACTTTGTTTTGTTTCTAAACTTCTTCCATTAAAGAATTATGGAGGTCACTGTGCTGTTGGGGCATTCAGTGCTGCAGAAATGTTTTTGTGCCATTCTCCTTCACACAATCCTGTCTCTGAGCTCTACAGGCAGTTTCGTCCTCATGGCTTGGATTTTGCTCCAATATTCATTGTCAGCTGTGAGATCTTATATTGACAGGAGTGCGTCTTTTCAAATCATGTCCAATCATCTGAATTTAGCACAAGTGACTCCAATCAAGGTGTAGAAAGATCTCAAAAATAATCAAGAGAAATGTGGGGCCACAGATGTAAATTGTGTCATAGAAATTGTCCATTCAAAATTTAAGTTTTTCCTGCAAAAATTTTTAAAATGTCTCCACTTTTTAATTTTAGCAGCAGGCCACAATAGAACAAAATGTGAAAACAATGAAAGGGTCTAAAAACGTAATTACCTAGGGATCTGGACTTTACTGCAGGGGATGCACCAGGCCTCTACTTCCTGGAGTAGCCTCTGTGTGGTTGACAGCTGAGCCATGAAGGGGAGTCACTGGTCAGAGACACCAGTGTAAAGCACAGAGGGGACAGGCCGCAGTCAGTGTACATGCAAATCTAAGAAACAGTTCCAGGTCAGAGCAGCAATTGGTGGCAGAATCCAGGAATCGGGTAGATCAGGGAAATAGTGAGTAGAGCAGCAGCAGTGACCGCCCAGAGGAGGGTGACAGCAGCAGGCATGGGCCACTAATATACTAACACCCCCCATGTCCCCTCTTCTTTTCCTCATATAGTTGTAGGAACGTCTTCAGCAGGACCGGAACATCAATATTCTCAGCAGGTTCCCGCGATGTCTCCTCAGGACCAAAACCTTTCCAATCAATCAAGAAGAAGGGTTTTCCACTAATCTTCTTCACATCAAGGATGCTTTTCCTCTCATACACACCTTCAGATCTGACTGGAGAGTAAGCAGATATATCGACTGAACAATGTCGGCTTCAGGAGAGACGCATGAATGGAGTTGTGAACAGGTAAGGAGGCAGGAAGACGCAGCTTGTAAGAGACTGGGACCCATCACTTTAATAGGCCCAATGAAATAAGGTGGCAGCTTGTAGGATGGTAAGGAACGTACCTTAAAGAAGAACTCCTGCAAAAAATGTATTCTCTGTCCTGTTAGAAATGTACATGATGTAATCTGTAGTGAATGTAATCTTCTTATCAGAGACTGTATCTGTGAGTTATATCTCCCTGATGCTTCTCATCTGTGTCATGTGACCAGCAATCAGACTCACCAGATAACACAGCATCTTATGTGTGGACAGGAAATCTAATTCTCTATGTATCCCTATGGGAGCCTCACTCTGAGTCTCATAGGAATGAATAGATCAGTAACTGGCTTCCTGTCCTGGGTCAGTTGGAGGTCAGGGAGTTGGTCACATGACCCAGCTACAATAAGAAGAGAGTGGATAACTCACAAATACAGTCTCTGATAAGAAGATTACATTCACTACAGATTACATCATGCACCTTTCTAACAGGTCAGAGAATAAAAAAAATTGCAGGAGTTCTTCTTTAAGTCTAATGTTCTTTGAAGAAAGCCACACTTCTATCCTGACAGGACTGCAGCAGAGTAGCTCTATTATTGACAGTATCATCTGCTGCCGGAGCTCCAGTGGAGACAGGAATTGGCGGAGGGAACTCACACTTGACTTGTCTATAGACAATGGAAAAAGGAGTCTTACTGGAGGACTCTCTTCTACCCAGGGAAGCAAGATGACCCAATCATCATACGTGGTGATGAGAAGTGTCGCCAATAATTGATTAAGACCTGGTTGATGCACTTCTCCTGTCCATTGGTCTGCGAGTGATAGTCAGTGGAGAAGTCCAGATTGACTTCCAGTCCCTTGTAAACAGCTCTCAAAATCTTATAAGTGAACTGCACCTCCCAGTCAGACATAATGAGCAAGGACGATCCTTGGAGACAGAAGATGTGTTCCATGATTATTTAGCTAGCTGATGACAAGAAGATGACAGAAGACGAGGGCAAATCAGTGACAAAATCCATGGCTGGAAGATTCAGTTAGATTAGAAACTCGTCGGTCACTCGCTCCAAATCATTCAAGCATGTGCTAGCATACTAAGAAAGAGTCTGACACGTGGTTCAGTTTCAATCTCAGCTCATGCATAAGGCACTCAGTGGCAGCACGGCAAGAAGTTCTGAGCTTTATTCACAGTGTAGACACTTATTATACGAAAAAAGGCGTGATTAATAGGCAGGCTTTAAGCATATACACACAGTAGAAAAGGTGGGGGTCTCGTTCACAGAGTTTTCCCAGCAAGCTGATAAGCATTAAACACATATTCTTTGTTCTTCTAGTCGCATGTCTTGGTTACTCCACCCCACCGCAGCATCCTGGACAGGTGGGCGGGAGAGTCGAATCCGTATCAGGATGTACCAGGACATAAGCTACACTTTGGACACGCTGCAAAGCTGTATTACAAAAGCATATATGTCTTGTATCCGGTAGAGTTAGTATCTTCTGATAGGTTCTTCTTCTGTGTGATTCCCTTTGTTCTGGGCTCATGCAGGCTGCGTGATCAAGGCAAGTACTAGCAGCCCCCTAGGTCTCGTTTTCACTGAATCGAAACTCAGTTTCACGTGAATCACATGGTGCAGTCTTAAGTGTAGTCCCGGATACAGGCGTCATCTTAATATCTAATGTCTACATGTGCTTTATGTAGCAGGCAGAAAGGAAAATATGATTTGGAAATTCAAACAGTATAGTTCAACCTGACACTCCCCCCTAAATCATCTTTTCCTTTCCCTAATACTTGATTATCTAATTGTCAAGAGTGTCTAGACGGACATGGGGGAAAAGGTAGTCTTCACCAAGGCTGAAACCCAACAGGCACCCCCCTGTGTACTTGGGCTTATCCTAATCATTTGACAGAAACCTATCTGTGGACCATTGGATTTCTAAAAAAACAAAAACTGTGTGTTGGACTAACAAGAAGTGTCTCTCCGTGGTCGTCTTCTCTTCGATCTTCTTGGATAATAACAAAAGTCTCTGGTGCAAAGTCAATTTGTCCATCACTTGATGCTTGTTATTATAAAGTTCCGTCTATGACCCCTCCTTATGTATGTGAAGGGGTTGCAGGCGTAGGTGTCAGTGTAGATGTTAGAGCCTCTTATCAGTGGGTGATAATCAGTCTGTTACCTTGACTGTGGGAGGAGCTTTGACACAAGGACCTCCCACCCTCACTGGTCTGCATCAGCTCTGCTGGTTAGGCTCACAGATTACCGTTAAGGTCCACCCCTGGACAGCCGTAGTACGAACAGCAAGGCCTTGTTCAGCATGGCTGACCCGTAGTCGAAGTTGTTTCTTGCTGGGTGACGGGTTACTGACAACTGTGTCTTACCACACCTTGTAGACTTGACGTAGCAGCTCCTGGACTTTCCCCGAGGTTGTCAGTCCCAGCTCTTTTTAGCTGCACACAGGACAGATGCACCGGAACAGTTCCACACAATCAAAAAGTCAACTCAAAAAACTCAGTTCGTTAGAATAAGCCGTTGCTGAGGTGGTTTCCTCTCCATCATTGATCAAATAAACAAATGTCCTTAGAACGTTTGTCGGTCCAACACTGTATGTAAATAACACTTACCAATGGGACCAAAGAGGTCTTCTGTCAAACCAAAATGGACTTTTGTGAGACTCTAAATCTGATCTAATTAAAGGATACTTCAAACAAACTTTCATAATATTTTGACAAATGATCCTGCATATTTCAATACATTAATCAATACCAATACCCGGGTATCTTGTATACTGTAAACCTTTTGAACCAAATAAAACACAATACCATTAATATTTTATTAATAACCAACCTTCTTGAGATCTCTAACGATGTTTTGATGTTTACTAAATGTGTGATATTGTGTATTCTGCACATTTTGTAGCAGTACCCAACTTTTCTGGATGTGGAAATGATTGGACCTCTTTTTTTCCTTTGAATGAACAGAGTACTTGTAACTAGGAGATGTGCACAAGGGCTGTCTTTGTATCTGTGACGTCAGCATTGTCCTCCTCCCTCCCCCCTTAGTCCACCCCTTTCAGTCGCACAATGTGAGTTTCCCTATTTGAGTCAGTCTTGTCTTGGTTGTCCATGAGGTCAGATCTCTGATGTTAGTACATTAGACATACAACAAGTCGACAAAAAGCAAACATAGAAACAAACAGATCAGACAATACAGACACAAAACATGAAGGGCCCATAAACGTTTTATTGCCTTGTTTTCAAAAATAAAATGTAGAGTTTGATCAAAATATTTGGTACCAAGGAAAAATAAAAATCCCCAATGCGCATATAAAGAAAAACAAATGTAGTACATCATACACATTCCTTCATTTTTTCTGCTGCATCCACGTACAGTCCACACACAAGTACAACTTCAAGCTACATTCATTCACATTCCACTGAATGAGTCAACTCTCAGAGACACAGCTTTCCTGGATACGGATACACACAGAAAACCATCCTGTACGGAGGGGGTAGAAAGAAACATTAAGTGAATCAAAAGAAACATTAAATGAATCAATTGCCGGCACATAATACCATTGTCTTCGGTTGTTCTCTCCTACAACATATTGTTAAACTATTGTCTCGACTCTTGGACATTTACAAGCTGCTAGAAAGAGAAAAAGGAAAGTTATTAATTTATAAAATTTCTGATTTCTAATCAAACAATATTAACTAATTACAGTTATATTTATATCCCTCATTTACTAAGTCGAGTACTCGTTGTGCTTCTACTTGCATCTATGTGCATTGTTTCCCACTTGTAGCCGTGTCATGGAAAATACCAGTAACTAAGATGGCCGCTGGGCGGGGACTGATGTTCCCTCAGTTAAGATGGCCACCTGGAAAGGAAGTTGCAGAAGTTAAGATGGCCACCGGAGTGGGAATGGGATTAGTTAAGATGGCTGCTGGAACGGAAATGGGACGCGTAGGACGTGCTATCTTGTATGATAACTGAATACAAGGAGGTGAGCCGCGGGCGTGGTTTTGGCACTGACGTACTTTACAGGTCCACCCCTCTGAAGAGGGAGTTTGGGGGGGTTAGTGATATGCAGGGGGATGTGTCTGCATCGGGAGCGCAGCAGGGTCCACCTGCGCCATCTTAGGGGCCGTGCTGACGGCATGTAAAAGTAATCATTTGTCTTTTCATTATACCATTATACATTTCTGCCCAGACTAATTTCTTATATTTAATAATTTTCCGCTGGTGCTCACATTGTTTTCTTTTCATAAAATCTAGAATATAATATAAATTCAAGGCCGAATGTCCAGTGTTCACTCCTTTTTGGCCTAATGCCAGAACACT
>ONZH01012512.1:0-194604 GCA_900303285.1 Rhinella marina
TCAAGCAGAAACCCTATTATCTGGCTCTTCTACAAGATTTCATACAAAAGGGTGCTCTGGAGAAAGTACCTCCTCTAGAAGAAGGAGTAGGGGTCTACTCAAAGGTCTTTCCTGTTCCCAAGCCTGGAGGGAAATGGAGACTGATTATAGATCTCACCTTTCTGAACAAGTTTCTCATCAAGCGGAAATTCAAGATGGAAACTATCCGCTTGGCAGTAGGGCTTTTGAGCAGGGGAGATTTCCTGGCAAAGATAGATCTCTCAGATGCTTATCTGCACATCCCGATTTTGCCCAAACACCGCAAATTCCTTTGAGTAGCCCTTCAGACTCCAGCTGCCACTCTTCACTGGCAATTCAAGTGTCTCCCGTTCGGCATTTCCTCAGCACCCAGAACTTTCACCAAGGTGTCTGCAGTTCTGGCGGCAGATCTAAGACTCAAGGGGATCTGTGTAGTCCCATACCTGGACGACTGGCTAGTAAAAGCTTCTTCTTCTCCTCAACTTTCTCAGGATCTTCAGACGACTCTTCAGTTGTTACTAAATCATGGGTTCCTGATCAATTACGAAAAATCACACCTCATCGCATCTCAAAAGCTGCAGTTCCTGGGTTTCATCATAGATACTGCCCAGATGACATTAACCTTATCTCCGGAAAGGAAACTGAAAATCAGCAACGGGGTGTGGCTCCTAATTGCTCAGACTTCTGTAACGGTCCGATTTGCCATGAAGATCCTCGGTCTTCTAACCTTGGCCATAGACGCTGTTCCTTGGGCGAAAGCTCATATTCGTTCTCTACAACAGAACATACTAGTCTCTTGGAACAAATCTCACTTGCACCTGGACAAAGTAATCAGAATCCTTCCCTCTACAAAGCAGGATCTGCAATGGTGGTTAGCTCCTTCCCGTCTCCAGAAGGGGAGATCTCTTCTTCCTCGTCCTCACAAGCTCATCACTACAGATGCTTCCTCCTGGGGCTGGGGTGCCCATGTAGCCGACCGGTGGATACAGAAGCAGTGGTCGAAGGAAGACAAGCTTTTATCTTCCAACTTGAAGGAGCTCAAAGTGGTCAGATTGGCCTTAATCCATTTCCAACCTCTTCTGAAAAGCTGCTCTGTCTTAGTCCAGTCAGACAACCTGCCCACTGTGTTCTACATCAACAAGCAGGGGGGAACCAGGAGTCCACGTATGGAAGCAGAGTGCAGAAAACTGATGAAATGGGCCGAATATTACACTTGGAACATCTCAGCCCTTCATATCCAAGGAGCCCTCAATCTGAAAGCAGATTGTCTCAGCAGAAATTAGATTCTACCATCAGAATGGGGCCTGAACCCAGAAGTGTTTCAGCTAGTAGTGAAGAGAATGGGACGTCCAGATCTAGATGCCATGGCCTTGGTAATGAACAAGAAAGTGGAAAGGTTCTGCTCTCTTTACCATTAAAGCCAAGCAATAGCAGTGGACGGTCTATCGATCAGCTGGAAGAGGTTCCTGGTGTATGTGTTCCCACCTTTTCAATTAATTCCGAGAGTGCTAAGGAAAATCCTAGAAGAGGAAGCGGAAGTAATTGCAATCCTCCCGTTTTGGCCTTGCAGGGCCTGGTTCTCCCTGGCGCTATCCCTGTCCAGAGGGAATTATTGGAATCTCCCGTTGAGACCAGATCTGCTGCTCCAGAGAGGGATGTTTCATCCCAATCTCCATGTATTGCATTTAACGGCCTGGAGGCTGAGCGGCAAAGCCTGACACATATGGGGCTCTCTTCTAGAGTGATTTCTACTATTCTCTCTGCCAGAAGACCAGC
The DNA here is from genome assembly GCA_900303285.1 of Rhinella marina. Classification (NCBI taxonomy): domain Eukaryota; kingdom Metazoa; phylum Chordata; class Amphibia; order Anura; family Bufonidae; genus Rhinella; species Rhinella marina. Next base: position 1,795 of record ONZH01012512.1, read on the forward strand.
GACAATCAAATCGTATAACAGTATCTGGGCCTTGTTCAAATCCTGGTGCAGTAGAAATGGCGCAGTCCTGGATAATGTTACCTCTATTCTTCAATTCCTCCAAGACGGTCTGGACAAGGGTCTTAGGTTTAATACCCTTAATGTGCACTTCACTGCAATCAATGCTCAACTTCAGGGAGTCTTTTCTAATCATATCTTAATCAGATCTTTCTTCAAAGCAGTCAGGATGCTCAATCCAGCGGTTCAAAAGCCTCTGCCTTCCTGGGATCTAGGCCTAGTTCTCTCTGCCTTAACTAGACCTCCATTTGAGCCTCTACATGAAGCTTCCCTGCATCTCCTCAGATTGAAGTCGTTCTTCCTAGTCGCGGTTACCTCAGCTAGAAGAATCAGCGAACTCCAAGCTCTCTCCTATAAGGAACCTTATTTTAGACATCTGGGGGATTGTGTTGTTCTTCGCACCATGCCTGGATATCTACCTAAAGTAGCCTCATCTGCTAACATGAATCAGGAGATTTCCTTGCCAGTCTTCTTCCCGGATCCTCAAAATCAAGAAGAAGATAGTCTCCATACACTTGACGTCAGAAGAGCTATTCTGATCTACATTCAAAGAACAAGTGTATTCAGAGCTTCTGAAGCTCTTTTTCTACAACATAGAGGCCCAAATAAGGGACGCAAGGCCAGTAAAGCGACTCTTGCCAGATGGGTCCACAGCGCAATTGAGGAATGCTATGCGAGTAGTGATCTTCCATGTCCGTTAAATATTAGGGCGCACTCAACCAGGTCAACAGCTACTTCCTGGGCAGAATTGGCACAAGTTTCTCTTCATCAAATTTGTGCAGCGGCTACTTGGTCCTCAAGCTCCACCTTCATTAAGCACTACAGAATGGATCTTCAGCAGGCAGAGGGTTCCTATTTTGGCAGAAGAGTGCTTGAAGCTGCGACTAAGGCCCACCCATCGTAACTGCTTCTCAAATCCCATTTGTAGTGTGCTGCCGTAGGACGACCAGGAAAATGAAAATTTACTTACCGAAATGTTTGTTTCCTGTAGTCCATAGGCAGCACAACGATCCCTTCCTATAATAAATATTTTTGCTACATATCAATACGAGGTGTGGCTGCTCTTTGCCTCCTTAAGTAGGAGGTGTTCCTGATTAATTAATCTTATACTGCTGTGTAATATGTCTCTTCTGATTGTACCTAGGGGACTAAAACCCATTTGTAGTGTGCTGCCTACGGACTACAGGAAACAAAAATTTCGGTAAGTAAATTTTCATTATTCTTGTACATAGGAGCAGTATTATAGCAGTTATATTCTTGTACACAGGAGCGGTATTATAGTAGTTATATTCTTGTACATAGGAGGCAGTATTATAGTATATAGTTCATAGGAACAGTATTATAGTAGTTATATTCTTGCATATAGGAACAGTATTATAGTAGTTATATTCTTGCATATAGGAGCAGTAGTATAGTAGTTATGTTCTTGTACATAGGAGCAGTATTATAGTAGTTATATTCTTGTACATATTAGGCAGTATTATAGTAGTTATATTCTTGTACATAGGAGCAGTATTATAGTAGTTATATTCTTGCACATAGGAGCAGTATTATAGAAGTTATATTCTTGTACATAGGAGCAGTATTATAGTAGTTATATTCTTGTACATAGGAGCAGTATTATAGTAGTTATATTCTTGCACATAGGAGCAGTATTATAGAAGTTATATTCTTGTACATAGGAGCAGTATTATAGTAGTTATATTCTTGTACATAGGAGCAGTATTATAGTAGTTATATTTTTGTACATAGGAGCAGTATTATAGTAGTTATATTCTTGTACATAGGAGCAGTATTATAGTAGTTATATTCTTGTACATAGGAGCAGTAGTATAGTAGTTATATTCTTGTACATATTAGGCAGTATTATAGTAGTTATATTCTTGTACATAGGAGCAGTATTATAGTAGTTATATTCTTGCACATAGGAGCAGTATTATAGAAGTTATATTCTTGTACATAGGAGCAGTATTATAGTAGTTATATTCTTGTACATAGGAGCAGTATTATAGTAGTTATATTTTTGTACATAGGAGGCAGTATTATAGTAGTTATATCCCTGTACATAGTTGCATTATTATAGTAGTTATATTTTTATACATAGAAGCAAGATTATAGAAGTTATATTCTTGTACATAGGAGGCAGTATTATAGCAGTTATATTCTTGTACATAGGAGGCAGTATTATAACAGTTATATTATTGTACTTATGAGCAGTATTATAGCAGATATATTCTTGTACATAGGAGGCAGTATTATAGTATTTATATTCTTGTACATAGGAGCAGTATTATAGTATTTATATTCTTGTACATAGGAGCAGTATTATAGTAGTTATATTTTTTTTTTTACATAGGAGCAGTATTATAGTAGTTATATTCTTGTACATAGGAGGCAGTATTATAGCAGTTATATTATTATACATAGGAGCAGTATTATAGCAGATATATTCTTTTACATAGGAGGCAGTATTATAGTAGATATATTCTTGTACACAGGAGCAGTATTATAGTAGTTATATTCTTGTACATAGGAGCAGTAGTATAGTAGTTATATTCTTGTACATATTAGGCAGTATTATAGTAGTTATATTCCTGTACATAGGAGGCAGTATTATAGCAGTTATATTCTTGTACATAGGAGCAGTATTATAGTAGTTATATTTTTGCACATAGGAGCAGTATTATAGTAGTTATATTCTTGTACATAGGAGCGGTATTATAGTAGTTATATTCTTGTACATAGGAGCAGTATTATAGTAGTTATATTTTTGTACATAGGAGGCAGTATTATAGTAGTTATATCCCTGTACATAGTTGCAGTATTATAGTAGTTATATTTTTATACATAGGAGCAAGATTATAGAAGTTATATTCTTGTACATATGAGGCAGTATTATAGTAGTTATATTTTTGTACATAGGAGGCAGTATTATAACAGTTATATTTTTGTACATAGGAGGCAGTATTATAGCAGTTATATTCTTGTACATAGGAGGCAGTATTATAGTAATTATAATCTTGTACATAGGAGGCAGTATTATAACAGTTATATTATTGTACTTATGAGCAGTATTATAGCAGATATATTCTTGTACATAGGAGCAGTATTATAGTAGATATATTCTTGTACATAGGAGGCAGTATTATAGTAGTTATAATCTTGTACATAGGAGGCAGTATTATAGCAGTTATATTATTATACATAGGAGCAGTATTATAGCAGATATATTCTTTTACATAGGAGGCAGTATTATAGTAGATATATTCTTGTACACAGGAGCAGTATTATAGTAATTATATTCTTGTACATAGGAGGCAGTATTATAGTAGCTATATTCTTGTACATAGGAGCAGTATTATAGTAGTTATATTCCTGTACATAGGAGCAGTATTATAGTAGTTATATTCTTGTACATAGGAGTAGTATTATAGTAGTTATATTTTTGTACATAGGAGCAGTATTATAGTAGGTATATTCTTGCACTTAGGAGGCAGTATTATAGTAGTTATATTCTTGTACATAGGAGCAGTATTATAGTAGTTATGTTTTGTACATAGGAGCAATATTATAGTAGGTATATTCTTGTACATAGGAGCAGTATTATAGTAGTTATATTCTTGTACATAGGAGCAGTATTATAGTAGTTATATTTTTGTATATAGGAGCAGTATTATAGTAGTTATATTCTTGCACATAGGAGGCATTATTATAGTAGTTATGTTCTTGTACATAGGAGCAGTATTAAGTAGCTGTATTGGCAGCACATCTGGTTTCTGTGATGCACACATTTCTTCCCTCAGTGTTACAGAGATGTAATTAGCTGGGTGATTCTTCAGCTATGGAGAGTACCTACAATTAATTTGACAATTTAGACATTAGTGGGATTATATCGTTATAGTCTTGTTACAGATTCGTACACTTGAGACCAAAGATAACATTTTCGAGATGAAATCTATCTCCATAATAGCGAGTGTTGTAATGGTAATAGTGAAGGGCTCATCGTTATATAGACAGTGTTTATGTATGGAGGGTGAAGGTTTCAGAGGTTCATCTATAGCTCTGTCAGCTGGTTACATTAGCGGAGATCTTGTAACCACCCAGACTTTATATATGTGGCAATTAAAGGATTACAGCGAGATAACAAAAGGACATTCTGTACATTAATCAAACAATGAAGAAAAGGGTTCATATTACAGAAGGCAAAGACTCTCAATTTATAGAAGTCCATTACAAAAGAAGTCTCCCAGGTGGACAATTCTTTTTTAGAATGATCGCCTGATAAAATAATCATAGTTTGCCCCCATGCTGATACCCCAGCTATGAGCTGTAATCTGTGAAGGAATCTGGCAGCAGGCACAGTGAGAAGGGGTTTAAATGGAGTAATGGTCACACATGTACAACACCGCTCCATCGCATTGATGGAAACAGCCAAGCCTTGTACTCTGCTCTGTGTCAGCCTCAAAGGAAATGAATGGAGTGGCAGGGCGCGAGTGTGACCACTGATTCACTGAAACCTCTCCCAAATGTGGTTGTGCAAGGAGGAGGAACAGAAGCTTCAGGGCATCTGTTCTAGAAATCTGTTCTCGAAAGTTGGGTCACCTATAGAGATGAGCAAAGTTTTGGAAAATTCAATTAAAAAAAAAAAAATTACATTCGAGACAAATTATTTCGCCACGAAACAACTTGGTACAATGACAGGGAACTTCAATAGCGCTGCTCCCCATCATTGTACCTCTCAGATGCTGTGTTCATAATACAGTGTAAAATGAACTAAAAAAAAAATTAATCATACCTACTGCCTCTATTTGCTAGTGATGGGCTGGCCGCCGCCATCTTGCTTGAAAAACTTGTGCGAAATCTTGCACGACTCGAGGTGACGTCATCACGCCGGCTGGCATGGTGAGATCATACGTCACAACGCACAGGATTTTGGCCGAGATCTTCAATCAAGATGGCAGCGCCCAGCCTGTCACGAGCAAATGGAAGCAGTAAGTATGATTTTTTTTTTTTTTCTTACAGTATTTCTGGTGAAATTGATTCGCTACCATGGAGCACGAGGAAGTTTGGCTTCGCAGCGAATTGAATTTATCCTGAAATTCGGATCGAATTCCACAGATGTTCTGTATGGCTACTGCTGCCACCCCTACTGCCACTACCATTACCTCTACACAGCCGTTACTACTACTACCTTTGATACACACATGTAATGCCTTCTCTTCTCCATATTGTGCTGCTACTGCTGCTGCTACTATTGCAGCCACTTGCCTCTAATACACTACCCTTTCCACACCGACATTGTACTGCTGCAGCTCTCAATTAAAAGGAAGATTTTTTTTCCAGGCTTGTTCAGAACAAGCCACTGTTTTTCCTGACAATTAACATTGATTTGCGTATGCCATAAATACGGGCAAGTATTCTGGATGCTTGTGCAGAATGAGACACTCTTTCTTCTGACATTAATGTGTGTGTGTTTAGGTATAATTTTTGGATACTTGTCCCCAACAAGCCACTGTTTTTTTCCCATAACACTGTTTGTGTTTAAACACGATATTTTTGGAAGCTTTGGAATATAAAAAAGCATAACAGATATGATGGCACGGTGTGTCTTTAAACTCGCTGTTTGTCAATGCTATCAAATATGTGTTTACCCACAGCTGTGTATGTCAGTGTCACTCTAACATGATTTGCTATTGCTGTCATTGTGTTCCAGAAAATGCAAACATTTTAATGTTGCTGAGTCAAATGTCATACTTTGTCGTTAAATCACGTATTTATGGATGCACTGTGTATATCGAATACCAGCGTATGAGCAATATATTGTTAACACTGGCAGACCTGAGTGATTACCAGGGTGATAGACTTGGTCTGCCCCTAGTTAGTTTGTATAGTCTTAGCAGAGCAGAGCTACACACAAGACCAACATGTGCAAGCTAGGCCGTATTTCAGAGAACCTTTCTCTCTGAGGCTACAGCAGCCAGAGAAGATCCTTTATCATCAGAGTATCCCTGAAGGAAAGAGGCCAATCATAATAGAAGGTCAAGAACCATAAAGGCCATGTAAGATAATAATAGCAAGGTATTCTCTCATTTATGGCAAGAGACTTTACTGCTGTGGAAAGAGTTCATGGACTCCAGACCCTACCGTACGTTAGCAGTCAGGATCTAGATCTGCCGTGAGAACTGCAGTACTTATTGTGAGAGTTTTGCTCGTCTGTGGTTATTTGGAAAGACTGCAAATTGTCCTTAGAAGCAGAGTCAAGGAGCACTACCACTACCATCATTGTCGCTGCCCATACACAGCTATTAGGAGGAGACTATACTGTCATATACTTTGACTCTGAGCCTTTTGCTGCAATATATACTACTATGCTCATTATCGGTTCAGTAAAGAAAGACTTTATTAATTGCAACCAATGGACCTGGTTATTGCCTCAACTATCCCCCGGGTCCTGCATCTGTACTCTTGCCTTGCACCCTGACAACATGAAGGGCACCCCAACTACCATCACACAGGAGCCCCAGAAAGTCAGGAAATGCTCCGAGGTAAGGAAGGATGCGCCTTTCATTCATGTTACAAAGCCCAGGGAGTTCTAAAGTGAGGACTACCACTGTGAACTGAGTACTACTACCCATCTCAGGGCCACAGCCACTATTCCCCTCCTACATGTGGCAAAGGTGGATGACAACCAATGTGTCTTCCATTGTCACAAAGTTTGTTATCATGTGATCAATCTCCCATTAATGCTTAAAGGATTTGATCAGGATTCAAAACAACATGGCTGATTTCTTCCATAAACAGCTCCACATGTATTCACAGGTCGTATGTGGTATTGCAAGGAAATGGTATTACAAAGACACATTCAATCTGTGGACAGGAGTGGTGCTGCCATGTTCTAGAGTTACATCTCTTATGGCACATTTACTGTCTTTTGGGGGAATTCTTGAATATTTACTTAAGATTTCGATTGCATGTAGAAATTCTGCAGCTCCGGCATCTGAGAGTTTGATTAATTGAAGAAGATGCAATCACACAGACTCACTGCCCTCATCTGCCTAAAAAGTTCAAGTGTCCAATTAATTTCCCCATCAGACGGAAGTAATTCCTCTCCAAAGAGGGGGGAGGAGAGAAAAGCGCTAAAACGCTCTGCGCAGGAATGAGCGATCACTGAACGGAGGTCAAAGGAAAATCACTTAGTGCCATTTATCTTCTCTGACCGAAAGAAGGGAAAGTATGTGTGATATAAGCTAAAAGCAGAAGGATACTGAGGAAGAGACGTAGATGGCTTCTACAGTCGGAAAGATTCCGGAACCTGGTGCTACCAGTTTTCCCCCTCATTCTGCACTCAGTACTCCATAATGAGAAAGTGAAAATAGAAGGTTAGAAATCTTTACTAATTTATTGCAAAGGAAAATCTAAAATCTTTGGTTGACATTACTATTCAGACCCTTTACTCAGGAGCAGGGGTGCACCGAGCCTTTCTTCTGTCTGAGGTGAAAACTGAAACAGTGCCTCCCCCCCAATGCCAATTTCTTAACCTAACCCCTTTGCCACAATGAATGTGCTCATTGCCCATGGCCCTTCTGCTGCCCACCTTTTGCCCGTACCTGGTACTGCCTGAGGTCATCGCCTCACCTGTCTTCATTGGTGGTACACCCCTGCTCAGGAGATAAGTATTCAGCCCCTTTACGCAGGACTTAGTTGAAGCCCCTTTGGCAGTGATTCCAGCCTCCAGTCCTCCTGGGGATGATGCCACAAGGTTTACACACCTGGATTTTCAGCCTTTTTTCTCTGCAGATCTTCTCCAGCTCTGTCAGGTTGGATGGGGGCTGTAAGTGGACAGTGATTTTTAGGTCTCTCCAGAGATGTTTGAGTTCAGGGATCTGGCTGGGCCACTCAAGGACATTCACATAGTTGTCCCTGAGATGCTCCTGTGTTGTCCTGGCTGTGTGCTTAGGGTCATTGTCTTGTTGGAAGGAGAACTGTTGGCCAAGTCTCAGGTCCAGAACACTCTGGATCAGGTTTTCATTAAGAATATCTCTGTATGTACTTTCCCCCATTCAGCTTTCTCTCCAACCTGACGAGTCTCCCTGTCCCCCCAGCATAATGCACTTTAGACGTGACGCTTAAATTGAGGCCAAAAAGTTCAATCTTGGTTTCCTGTTTTTTTGCAAACTCCAGGTTTTTAAGTGTCTTTTTTTACTTCTTTTTGGCTACTCTGCCAAAAAGCCTAGATTGGCAGAGGGCTACACTGAGGGTAGACCTTCTGGACATTTCTCCCATCTGCACACAGGATCTTTGGAGCTCAGCTTACCAAGGCCCTTCTCCCCTAATTACTTAGTTTGTTGGGGCAGCCAGCTGTAGGAAGGGTTCTGGTTGTTCCAAACTTCTTCCATTTAAGAGTTATGTGCAGCAGAACATTTTTGAACCTGTCTCCTATCTGCTGCACAATTCTGTCTCTGAGCTCTACAGGCAGTTATTTCCTCTTCATGGCTTGGTTTTTGCTCTAATATGCATTGTCAGCTGTGAGATCTTATATAGGGTAGGGCCAGGTCTTTCTAATTCCTGTCCAATTCACTAAATTTACCACAGGAGACACCAATCAAGGTGTAGAAACATCTCAAAGTTGATCAAGAGAAATGGGAGGTCCCAGGACTCCAGTCAACTTCTTCCACAGCAAACTTCCCCCAACCATGCCATTATGGTTGCTTTGTACACTGAGCTGGGCATAGTCATGCCAAGACAGAAAATAGTTTTCCCAAATTATTGTCCAGTTGTCCAAAATGTCCACTGAAGCATCAAAATCTCCCTTCCCTGGAACTAAGGGGTCGAGGCCAATGACTGAAAATGACCACCATAGCAATATTCCTCCGCCACCAATCTTTATAGCTGACTCAATGCAGATAGGCAGGTAACGTTCTTCTGGCCTTCACCAAACCCAGACTACCAATGCTGGTATAACCTGGGTATCTCCTGTATATAATTATATATGTACAGCTGGTATATGTTATACATCTTCTTGTATATAGTGATATGGAGCATGCTGGTATAACCTGGGTATCTCCTGTATATAATTATATATGTACAGCTGGTATAAGTTATAGTTATCATCTTCTTATAGTATATATAGTGCTATTATGGAGCCATGCTGGTATAACCTGGGATATCATCTCCTGTATATATTATATATGTACAGCTGGTATAAGTTATACATCTCCTTTGTATATAGTGATATGGAGCATGCTGGTATAACCTGGGTATCTCCTGTATATAATTATATATGTATAGCTGGTATAAGTTATACATCTTCTTGTATATAGTGATATGGAGCATGCTGGTATAATGGGTATCTCCTGTAGTATATATTATATATATGTACAGCTGGTATAAGTTATATATCTTCTTGTATACAGTGATATGGAGCATGCTGGTATAACCTGGGTATCTCCTGTATATAATTATATATGTACAGCTGGTATAAGTTATATACATCTTTCTTGTATATAGTGATATGGAGCATGCTGGTATAACCTGGGTATCTCCTGTATATAATTATATATGTACAGCTGGTATAAGTTATACATCTTCTTGTATATATAGTGATATGGAGCATGCTGGTATAAACCTGGGTATCTCCTGTATATAATTATATATGTACAGCTGGTATAAGTTATACATCTTCTTGTATATAGTGATATGGAGCATGCTGGTATAACCTGGGTATCTCCTGTATATAATTATATATGTACAGCTGGTATAAGTTATACATCTTCTTGTATATAGTAGTGATATGGAGCATGCTGGTATAACCTGGGTATCTCCTGTATATAATTATATATGTACAGCTGGTATAAGTTATACATCTTCTTGTATATAGTGATATGGAGCATGCTGGTATAACCTGGGTATCTCCTATATATAATTATATATGTACAGCTGGTATAAGTTATACATCTTCTTGTATACAGTGATATGGACCATGCTGGTATATCCTGGGTATCTCCTGTATATAATTATATATGTACAGCTGGTATAAGTTATACATCTTCTTGTATATAGTGATATGGAGCATGCCGGTATAACCTGGGCATCTTCAGTATAATTTGGCAGCGATAAGTGTCTGGAATGACCTGGAAGAAGATGTATAACTTATAACGATACTTCTTTTTCTGCATGGTTGGTTTCAGGTCTAGAATCTTCTTATTCCCTGTAGAACAGATGACATTTGTAATAAGAACAGAAATCTACTCTGTTCCTCTTGTACATTTGATGTCCAGTTTGATGCATGACAGAGGATGAGAGACGATTTGGCCGCTTCCTATGATAACAAAACACGGATTTGTAGAATTTAGACCTGCCAGCTGCAGTCAGTCATCTGTAAGCAGTGGAGTGAAAAAATAGACATTTTCATCCAGAGGCCAAAAGGCATCTTGTTTCTGAAGCGTCCTCCAGCGTTCTGTAAAAAGAAACATTTATTGGCAAGACGGTTTGTTGAAAGTCTATGGAAAGGCCGGCTTCTCCATTATTCCCAGCCTCCCTCATGATGACATCTCGGCTTCTTCCACATCTCCATGTACGGTCACAGACCAAGGAACCAAGGACAAGAAAAGAGATCCTCCACTCACACTGGGGTGATTATGGAGATTTAAGGATCTCCTTGTGTTGACTTGTTGAAGATGAGACACATAAAACCCTCATAGGTGGGAGCTCATCCATTAGAGATTTTGTCAGTGGATAGATGAGTCGGAATCCTTGAAGATTTCTACAAATCTTCTTCTGAAGGAATGTCAACTGCAGTAGAAACCATCTTAAAAAAATGGTCCCAGTGGCACTACCACCTTATGGACAGAGACTACACGGGTTCCCCTATGAGATGACAGATGACAAGTGGACTTTCTTCATAGAATGGAGCTACCTCAATGATCATTTGACCCAATTTCTACAACCCCTAGCAATCAGCAGATATGGCCAAGGATAAGTCACCACTCTTTTCTACTTTAGCAGTATATGGCACCCGTTCAGTGCACAGTCATGTCGAGTCCACCAATGTAAAAGCTACTCTTTGCAGCAGCTCTTTGGTCTGACTCATAGAAGAACCCCATTCCATGTATTTTATATGTACTGAGAGGGGTGATATGTTTGTGGTTTGTAGTTTTCCACCTGTTAGTAAATCTATGCCCACACTGGTGTTTGGGATTTTTGGAGCTCTCTTGGGATTTCCATTGCTTCTGATGGCCTCAGTAGCTTAAGCTGGATTTACACAGCCGAAAGAAGCTTGAGAAGGACGTGTTCAGTCAGTGGAGGTGAAGGGTTGAATTTACATGCAGCGATCACCTCCACTGTATGGGGATGCTCAATGGCTACTGCTCTCCCTCGTCCCCATACAAATTCATTGTTTTTCTGCAGCAGATCCCTGTTCACACAGAACAATCTGTTGTCTGCACCAACAATCAATTCACCCAATGAATGAACATTTTGCTTGTTTATTGGGTGATTTGCGGCAACTTTCCACAGGCCGATTATCCGGAATGGACTTTCATATGAAAGTTCATTCGAGATTATCGGCCCAAACATCGGGCCCTGTAAACCCGCCTTGAGTCTGTTAACCTGACTGATCTCAATAGGATCCAAGGAGTTCTACTTCAATGCATTACAGATCCAAAAAAGTAGAAACCCCAGTGTGAACGGTGGAGAAGAGACATAGAAAAGCATGGCCATCTTGCCATGTCTCCTTGCACCTTCTCTGCCCTCAGCAACAATTTATGCTCCCCTGAAGTAGTCTCCATTAGCAACGGCTGACACATTGATGAAGTGCAGTTTCTAAGTTGCAGTAATTAGAAAGAGGGCAGGAACTGTGGTTAAAGAAGAACTCCCGCAAAAATTTTTATTCTCTGACCTGTTAGAAAGGTACATGATGTAATCTGTAGTGAATGTAATCTTCTTATCAGAGACTGTAATTGAGAGTTTTCACTCTCTTCTTATTGTAGCTGGGTCATGTGACCAACTCCCTGACCTCCAACTGACCCAGGACAGGAAGCCAGTCACTGCTCTATTCATTCCTATGAGACTGAAAGTGAGGCTCCCATAGGAATACATAGAGAATTAGACTTCCTGTCCACACATAAGTGCTGTGTTATCTGGTGAGTCTGATTGCTGGTCACATGACACAGATGAGAAGCATCAGGGAGATATAACTCAAAAATTCAGCTACTGGTAAGAAAATGACATTCACTACAGATTACATCATGTACATTTCTAGCAGGACATGGAATAAAAATTTTTGCGGGAGTTCTTCTTTAACAGAGCATGGGTCGAGGCAGGCATACATGCATACAAGTAGAGAATAAGCAGACGTCAGGGTGGGCAAGCAGATGAGTCAAGACCAGAATCCATTATGGAATCTTATGGAGCAGGAACAACCACCTAAACCTTATTTCTTGGGTCCAGAGTGATGTTGGAAGGACCCTTATGGAGCATGGAGCACTTGGGCATTAGTTATAGTTAAAGGTGATTAGAATGCCTTTAAGAGCCGAGGAGTGACCCGCAGTTACGGGCAGCAGGATGGAGGAGGAGAGTGGTGGCCAGGAGGACAATGCCAGACAGCTACAATTCTAAGCCCAGGAGTGGAGACACTAATGGTCTGCATGTTCTCAAAGGAATCTAGAGATGAGAGGCTGTTTGCAAGTCGGTTTGCCTTGTCCTGCTGCTTCCTTGTCTTGTACTTGTCTCTCACCTCCAGTTTTCATCTGATACCACCAAGAAAATGGCACCATCTGATAATATCATTGTACTATGGACGAGTCTAACAGGTGATGATATCAAATAACTACTGGAGGTGATATGATAAGTTCATAAGTACAAGCTTTTACCATGGCTAAACTTTTTCTGTGTAATCATGGACATTTATGACTATTTTAACCAGGACAATAACTAGAATTCATAAGGCCAAAATAGACAAGTCCCCCACCATCAATCTGCTGGCAGTAAAGCTATAACAATGCAATCCAGTTGTATATGGCTTTACATTGTATCCATTGTTATCATTTTGCTTACATAAATCAGTAATACATATGACTATATGAAACATTGTTTTATATGTTGCTAGGATACAGCAGCCTTTACTTCCCCTTCCTCGGCCTCTCTGTAAATGTCCAGAAAACTCAGATGCTAAAACATCTGTAGATTCAAACAGTGGACAGTAGATATGGTAGAAGGGGGATGCGGCTGCAGTCTCTCTCTCTGTGCATGCTGTGAGAGGGGAGAGGGAACTCAAGCGGGAAGACATTTGATTGGCTCAGGGCAGACAGCACAGCTTTGACTTCACGCCAGGAAGAGCCGCCCACTCAGCAAGCATGGAGGAGAAGATAGGCAAGTCAGAGAGATGAAGAAAGACAGTTTAGGCTCTAGACCCTACTGACTGCCTTTTCTTACTTACCTGCTGCCTGCTGTCATCTTCCCTGTAGAAATGTTTTATTGGGAACCACAAATAACTTCTCCTTTCAGTAAAGGATTTTGTCAGCAAATACATCAGACATGAGCCAAATAAAATATCCTAAGGTTTATTGATTCTTTACAAAAATAGCAATATGTCCCAGGCAGAAACCTAGGGAAACAATGGCAGATGAGGGAAAAATCACATTCATGAATGATTCATGACTTTCCCCTAAAACCGTCCCAAAATAAATGTCTTACGTCCAAGCTGCAGATGAGAAACGCTTCATCTGGGGTTCAAGGTATCCAGGGAGAAGAAAGATTAGAGGAGAGTTTTCATATATTGTATGCAGGCAGCTATAGGTGACCTCTCTCTCTCAATAGTCGAGGTCAACATCCATTTTTAAAGGTTGCCAAGGGTCCCTCCAAAGTTGCAATTACAGATGTGTCTTTCCTTACCTTCCTCTTGGCCTAATATATCCCAAGAGGTACGGTTCGAGGTTACCAGCGATTTTAAAAACCATGATATGGTGATATTGTGTCATGAGATATCTAGATTCATAAGCCTATGGGTCGCCACCCAGTGATTGCCATGTGTATTGCAGTCTGTCGGTCTGGTTTTGCTAACATGTAGCAATATTGCAGTGAACTGATTTCACGAGAGGTTGGCGTCCTTCACCAAATTCCAGCTAATGTAAGGGTGAATACATCTGGAAGTTCTACCTTCATAGCGACTCAATGCATCCCTATGAGAACTGCTGCACATAGAAGAGAGGGTGTCCGACAGCTACGATCTTCTGTTTGTTTCCCCTCTACGTTCCCATATAGGAGCAAAAAAGATGGAAGCAACCAAGGCTAGAGTCCCCGCTCTCTAAGGTCCCCAAAGGAGCAGCATGGTCTCTGTGGCCTGATTTTATCTTATTAAATCTAAATTTTTGCATAATAAAAATACCTGCAGCTTTGCAATATAATTTATGTTCCAAATTCTCTCAATTTTCAAGATTTCTGCTTGCTGTCAGTGAATGGGAATGTCCTTGTTCATATATACACTGAAACCTAATACAGCTGAGGTTTTGTTACAGTTGCGTTTAGTCTATGGACTCCTCAGTGAGCTTAAACAACATTGACGTAACACTGATACACTGTAGCAAACTATCAGGACAGAGTAGAGATTCGCTCGGCTGATGTGTGTAGCTCACAGAGGATTGTCCAGACTGGATACTTTGTAGCAATCCCTCGGTCTCTGGCAGCAATCGGAGATCTTGAAAATGGTCAGTAAGGCTCTGTCTGTTCTCTGGACCCACACTGCCGGATACTGCTACCTGCCCATTGGACCCCATTGACTATAATGGGGTCTAGCAGCTACCTGGCAAATATGCTGGGAATCAGCTTGACAAAATCTGCTGCATGCAACGTTTTTTTGTCTGTCCGAATCTCCGCATTCTTTGCTGGAATGGCATGCCGGAGAGGATAGTCGGAGATGTGAAAATATCCTTACTGAACTGTGAATATAACTTAGAAAATTGCAGATGATTTTATTATAGTAAACCTGAAGCCCCCTTTAAGCTCACCAATTATTCAATGTCTATAGGGGCTACTCAGTTACATTGTATCAGCCCCATGTTATAGTTTGCCCCGGAGATAAGTGGTGTTTCATATATTAAGCAGTCTTCTCCACTCTTCCTTCAAGTTAGTGAGCTGACGAGATTGTGCCTCATGGATTTGGTGTTGGGTCTTCGGGAGGTCTATCCCATGCGTAGTAAACATGAAGGGGGGCTTCGCGCCAGCTACCGACTAGAAGGTAGGTGTCCATTCTGTTGCTTTGTCCCCGTCTCCCTGTCAGGCAGCGGTTTCTTGTTGGCCTCCATGATGTGAGGGACAAGGGTTCTCTCAGGATTACTGACTCCGTCCCTCTGTCCTTTCAGAGACATGAATCGGACCACGACATCGTGCCAGTCTATAACCTCATCCACATGTACGGGGCCGGCGAATGGATGGTTTCTGTGTAACCCACCTGCCAGAAGACGAGGGGATTAGACACATAGCTATGTTCTCAGGTGTCCACACTAGCCAGGAGCATGTGTAGAGCAGTATGATACCCCAATGTGAGCAGCAGTTTAGGAGAAAACATTGGGTTAAATGGAAAAAAATTCTCTGTTCTAGTTAGAGAGCAGCATACAGATTTACCTTTGAGTTCAATGGGTTCTGTATAAATGTGTATGTAGTGAACTCCCTCTAGTGGTGGCTGTATATATCTGTATGTAGTAATCTCCTGAGCTCCCTCTAGTGGTGGCTGTATATATCTGTATGTAGTAATCTCCTGAGCTCCCTCTAGTGGTGGCTGTATATATCTGTATGTAGTAATCTCCTGAGCTCCCTCTAGTGGTGGCTGTATATATCTGTATGTAGTAATCTCCTGAGCTCCCTCTAGTGGTGACTGTATATATCTGTATGTAGTAATCTCCTGAGCTCCCTCTAGTGGTGGCTGTATATATCTGTATGTAGTAATCTCCTGAGCTCCTCTAGTGGTGGCTGTAATCCATCTGTATGTAGTAATCTCCTGAGCTCCCTCTAGTGGTGGCTGTATATATCTGTATGCAGTAATCTCCTGAGCTCCCTCTAGTGGTGGCTGTATATATCTGTATGTAGTAATCTCCTGAGCTCCCTCTAGTGGTGGCTGTATATATCTGTATGTAGTAATCTCCTGAGCTCCCTCTAGTGGTGGTTGTATATATCTGTATGTAGTAATCTCCTGAGCTCCCTCTAGTGGTGGTTGTATATATCTGTATGTAGTAGTCTCCTGAGCTCCCTCTAGTGGTGGCTGTATATATCTGTATGTAGTAATCTCCTGAGCTCCCTCTAGTGGTGACTGTATATATCTGTATGTAGTAGTCTCCTGAGCTCCCTCTAGTGGTGGCTGTATATATCTGTATGTAGTAGTCTCGTGAGCTCCCTCTAGTGGTGGCTGTATATATCTGTATGTAGTAATCTCCTGAGCTCCTCTAGTGGTGGCTGTATATATCTGTATGCAGTAATGTCCTGAACTCCCTCTAGTGGTGGCTATATATATCTGTATGTAGTAATCTCCTGAGCTCCCTCTAGTGGTGGCTGTATATATCTGTATGTAGTAATCTCCTGAGCTCCCTCTAGTGGGGGCTGTATATATCTGTATGTAGTAATCTCCTGAGCTCCCTCTAGTGGTGGCTGTATATATCTGTATGCAGTAATCTCCTGAGCTCCCTCTAATGGGGGCTGTATATATCTGTATGTAGTAGTCTCCTGAGCTCCCTCTAGTGGTGGCTGTATATATCTGTATGCAGTAATCTCCTGAGCTCCCTCTAGTGGGGGCTGTGTATATCTGTATGCAGTAATCTCCTGAGCTCCCTCTAGTGGGGGCTGTATATATCTGTATGCAGTAATCTCCTGAGCTCCCTCTAGTGGGGGTTGTATATATCTGTATGTAGTGAGCTCCTCCTAGTGGTGGCTGTATAATTTGTATATAGTGAGCTCCCTCTAGTGGTGGCTGTATAATTTGTATATAGTGAGCTCCCTCTAGTGGTGGCTGTATAATTTGTATATAGTGAGCTCCCTCTAGTGGTGGCTGTATAGTCTGCATGCAGTGAACTCCCTTTGGAGTGACTGAATAATCTGTATGTAGTGAGCTCCCTTTGGGGTGACTGTATAATCTGTATATAGTGAGCTCCCTCTAGTAGTGGCTGTATAAATCAGTATGCAGTTACTTCTTCCTAGTGGTGGTTGTATTGATCTGTATGCAGTGAGCTCCCTCCAGTAGTGACTGTTTAAATCCGTCTGCAGTGAGCTCTCCCAACCAGTAGCTAGTATGGAACAAGCTCTCCATAGTGGTAGCCTTACTGATGTATGTGTAGTGAGCTCCCTCTAGTGGTGACTGTATAAATCCATCTGCAGTGAGCTCCCCCGATCAGTAGCTGGATAAATCAGTATCCAACGAGCTCTCCATAGTGGTAGCTGTATAAATATTTACCCCCTAGGTGGCTGTATAGATGTATGTTCAGTGAGCTCCCTCTAGTGGTGGCTGTATAGATGTATATGGAGTGAGCTATATAATCTGTATGCAGTGAACTCCCTCTTGTGGTGGCTGTATAGATGTATATGGAGTGAGTTGTATAATCTGTATGTAGTGAGCTCCCTCTAGTGGTGGCTGTATATATCTGTATGCAGTGAGCTCCCTCTTGTGGTGGCTGTATAGATGTATATGGAGTGAGTTGTATAATCTGTATGTAGTGAGCTCCCTCTAGTGGTAGCTGTATAGATGTATGTGCAGTGAGCTCCCTCTAGTGGTGGCTGTATAAATTTGTATGCAGTGAACTTCCTCTGCTGCAGAATTTATCAGTTATCTGGGCGGTTGAGATAGATGTGGACTCCACCTCTGTGTCTATTTCTAGAAGGTGGGGGATCCTTTACCCTATCCTGCTGCTGAATGGGACAGAACGTAAAGGAAGTTGTCTACTTTATAAAACCCCTTGTAATATACACATTTGGGATCTGAAAGGGGGGGTCCCACTTAGGGCCGGAGAATTCTCAAATATGTAATGCCTGATTTCACCTGCTGCCCTCCCAGATGACTGCTGATCGCCGGGGGTTCAGTCTGACAACACATATCTGCTAATAACTTTCAGATGAATATTCCGGGATATTCTATGAAAAGCCTCTCTACGATGACTGGCCCATGTATCATCAGCTATCTCTCGCCGCTTGCGTACACGCTGACTCCGAATTACATAATTTACAGCTCTGAGTCTTTCCTATAAACTGCTGTGGAATTCCTCTCATGAGTTTTCCATATTAGTCCAGCGTATATACGTATCCTTGTAACGGTCAGAGTAACCTGACCCAACAGTGGAGCGATTTACTGCTCAGCGATTACAATGTATCAGAATGGTCCAAGTTCTGGTTGTAAATGTAACGTGGACACGTACGTAGATCCGGGGCTCAGAAACTGAATGCAGATGAATAATCCCCTGGGTTCATTGATGGGAGTGATCCGGCTAGGACTCAATCTGAAGATCACTGTAGATCACTCTGATCCAACCAGCACCATCTTCACTGGTCCTCTGGCTGGTTACCAAATAAATAATACAAGTAGACTAAGCTCCATCTACAAGAGTAGTATCCATCCCTGGAATTTAGTATCAACCCAGCCACCCATCAGCACGGGGTCCTTACCTTCTGGTGACACCTGCACAGTCCTCTTGGCAGTGGTTCGTAGCACCCAAATGATGAGTGGGCTAGTAAGTCAATGGAGCGAGTGTCGGAGAAGCCGTCTGTATCCTCCTCATTCATCAACGTCCTGGCGTTGGAAGAGCACATCTTCCCTGTAACAGATTTCAAGATAAATAGAAATGTTAAACTCTAGCCACGATGTGTGGACAGGAGCGACCACAGAGCCAAGGGGGCGCCAAACCACATACCAAAATGGGGCCGTCAGCCCGGTGGTTTTTGGTGTAGACGTCCCATTGATTTCAATAGGAATTTCCACACCAAATCCTCACCAAGAACCAGAAACAGGCTGCTTTTTTTGCCAGAAAAGTGGAATTTCAATTCACTTGCTGGACTACAGAGTGGATTTTCTATTGAAAGCAATGGGAGGTAGACTGACTTGGAATTCCGTAGACATTTTTGAAAACTCACCAAAATCTACATGGAAAATCCTGTATTAAAGGACATATTCACAAACAGCAGACGTTGCAGAATTTTCTGCTGCTTGTCATGAAAACAACCCTATTTAAATAAATGGAATGGATTTTCGGTGGTAAAAAGTGCAGCAAATCTGCCGTGTGTGAATATGTACAGGTTCACACAGCGGATATATGAATGAGGGGAGGTTCAGTCCTGACCTGGGTCTATCTGCATACCTCCCAACCATCCCGGATCCAGAGGAACAGTCCTGGATTGCAGTGGCTGTCCCGGGACAGGGGAGATATGTCCTGGCTTCTGGCAGCTGTCTCTGCCTGTATTGTGATGAAGCAGACAGCCAGCAGCTGCCTGCTTCATCATCCCTCCGTTTCCGCCCCTGCAGGCGGGGCCGACCATCAGGCTTGGCCCAGCTCCCTCCACAGGCCAGATCAACCGATGTCCTGGTCCTCCTGCAGATGCTTCTAGGAAGAAGGTAAGTATATAGTGTTTATTTTTTTACTTTCTGTGAGTGCCACAATGTGGGCATATTACTGTGGGGGCACAACATATTATTGGGGGGCACAATGTGGGCATATTATTGTGGGGGCACAACTTATTACTGGGGGGGCACAATGTGGGCATGTTACTGGGGGCACAGCTTGGCATATTACTGGGGGCACAGCTGGGCATATTACTGGGGGCACATAACAAAAATTTGCCGGGCGTGCTGTGCGCGCCGCACAATGTATCCCTCTTTCTTCATTTACAAAGTTGGGAGTTATGCATCTAGGGTGACAATATGGTCATCATGTTTAGAAAGCTGTGGGTTCATCTATAGGACCGGGCAGAGGACTAGGCAGTGCAGGCAGCTGCCTATGGTGCCTAAAGTAGGGGGGGGACGTAGTTGCCTTTACAGCTCTTTCTATCACACACAGATTTGTATCACATTATACATTAATATACCGTACATGACCACAGAAGACATTCATCCAACAGCTATCATACTAAATTTAGATGTCAAGGTGGCGGAAGGGCTCGTTCTAAGTAAAACCCCTGCCCTGGCTTGTTCCACCCATGCTCAATTACAATGTACATGTAGGTAGGCAGATGAAGGCTCAGGACTGGGCCTATGGTAATGGTAAGAAGTCCAAATCATAACCAGTCTTATGTTATACCACTTGGGCTTGTATCACCTCTGATGGCAAGAATAGCACAGTGTGCAGAGATATTCAGGCCAACAAAATGGCAGAAACCACAACGGGACCAAGTGGACCCCATTATAAGTCAATGGGGTATTTTGGGTTTGATTGGACCTAGCACACTGTCACAGAGATCTGCTGATCTTCTGATGGATTCAAACAGCAATGGTTCAACTTTCCTGTACTGCCACTGCTGGTAAAATGAAATATTACACAATAACCATTGAATTCAATAGGTTGTCCTTATAATGTATATGGACGTGTCGGGTCCTCCAGACTGAGAGACACTCTTTGTAGCCACTCTCCATTCTGGGTTACAGATCAGAATGGGGTTCCCCTTTTTAATCCCCTGAAAGGTTATCTAAAATCAAGATCATGGTGATTTATCACTATGAATGGGAACTTTTATTGATTACTAGCAGAAGGACCTGGCTTTCCCCGGGTATACTTCATTTAATGTTTATGTGTATGTTGCAATCCCTGTCGGCTGTGGAGTTTGAGGGGGTGTGGCCTGACTGGGTCAGGGGCATGGCTTAGCAGGGCCTGTGGGTGGAGCTTTAAGTACTTCTTTTGAGGGTGGCCTGAATTACAGGTCGATGCCATGGTAATTTATGAGGAAACACAATGGGTATCAGTGGAAGAAAACATATTTTATTACTACTGAACAGTAAATATGTGCAATTTACATTATATTAGTGTGAGGGACTGAGTATCCATTTATATCAGGACTCCATCTTAACCTAAGATTAATTTGAAAGAAGAAATTTTTATATTTCTGATAAGTTACTTACTTACAGGAAATTGTAGTTACTAAATATAATATATATAACGCTCATTGTAAGGGTAACCACTTCTTCTTTATTGGTTCAGAAAGCAGACACTTCTCTCTGTGATCAGGAAGAGTGGGTGGGATGGAACAAAATTTGTGGTTTGGTTCAGTAGTTCAGTAAATGTCATGTTAGAAAAAAAGTTACAGAAAGTGCACATCTGCACTATAGGAACTCCACCCACCTAGCTGTGGTTTTTGGACTATAAAGAGCAACGTGTTCTGTCAATAAACAGGAAATATCTGATATAGCTGAACAAGTCTGACATTTATTTCCTCTGAGATCTCATCTTCATAAAATTGGGACCCTGACAATCATAGAGAAGGGGGTTTTGCCCCAACAAAACTTGGCGACCAAACGTGGGGCTCGACTAAAGGACACTTCATTGATCTCCCGACAACTTGGATAATCCGGACCGGGACGGACAGATATAAAAGACAGCGCTGCAAGGTAAGAGACTTTATCTTACAATATATCTGTGCCTCCCTGACTGGTTGTCTGGCTCGAGGGATTGTTGAAGGAACGTAAGTATAAAGTCCTTTTACAGTCGAGTCCATATTGATAAAGAACCTTGAAGGTTGATAATACCTATGATTGTTGGGTTTAGTTTCTGTTCATGAGTAACTTTGGGATGTTTTTGGTCTGGTTTTAGGAGTCACAGTATACGTCTTGTTTGTTCTTTACTGGGTTTGGAAAATTGCAGAACATTATAGAAAGGGAAATCTCAGGGACAAAGTAAACTATATGATTATAGTTGAGAAGCTTTGTTGGGACTGAGGAAAATAAACCTTAGAAGCAGAGTACATGGCTCTGTTTGGAACTAATGGGAAAATAGACGTCTGAATTGTGTTACTTTCTATAGTTGTTCTGATACAGTTGAAGAGCAATGGAGAATGTTTTTAGTATACCGGAAGGTTATAAAACAGCCAAAATATTGATGAAGGAAAGAGGAGGTAAAGAGAGTCTGAAGAATCATGACAGAGTGCTGGAGAAGGCAGGGATGAAGTACGGGAATCTTAACCCTAGGAGTACTAGTACGGTGACACCATGATTCATGGAGGAAGCCCGAGGAAGCTAGTCTGGGGAAGATTCAGAAGGATTCATTTGTGGTTGGATAAAGGATCATGATTGTGAAGTAGTGGTTAATACATGGTTAAAGGTAGCTCATGAGGTTGAAACTGAGGGGTGGAGAGGAGAAGTTGTGCAAGGCAGATTGTTGTATACTCACAAAGAGCAATGTGAGAAGTCTGGAGAAACGCCACCTCCATACCCCCTGGCCAGTGTAGCCACCAGACAGTCCAGGAGTGGACCAGAGGGATGGACGTGTAATGTTTGTGGAAACCAGAACCCAGACTGGACTGACACGTGTAAGGTTTTTGGGACATGTCAACCCCAGAAACCAGCAGGCATTTGTCCTGTATTGACTAAGACTAGAACCCTACCTGCTCAGACACTCAAAACAGACACCATGGACACATTCACCCCTATGGCTCCCGAAGCCCCAGGACCGTTAGGACAGTGTGGTTACGTTACTGTGACAGAATATCACCCTTAGAGTCCTAAAGACCTATTAGGACTGCTGACTAGACTCCCAGACCCCTGATGAGACCAATGCCCACTGCTAGGATATTACAGCAGATTCAGACGACGTACAGAGCCACCTGGGCTGACCTGAAGGACTTGATGAAACTAGGGGATCACAGTATCGGGTTGTTGACCCTTTCCTGACTGAACATAGGAGGAGGACTTTTGAAGATTTGTCTCTAGAAGACTGGGAGAAAACCTTATCATCAGGAGCAGAGTTTGTCTGAGTTTTCACAGAATGGGCAAAGGGAAAGAAAAGTTGAGAGTTCCAGAAATCTAAAAGACGTAGGTCAGGGACCTCAAGAGACAGTAGAGACTTATGCAGCTGGACTGCGGACCATTTGGACTGACATGGGGTGGGATCAGACTGGACTAATGGGTGAGACAGTACGGTTGTCACCCAATTATTTAAAAAAAAAAAAATAAATGCCAGAACCTCTTTTAGGAACTGATGTTTTACAAGCACTGGGAGCCCACATATACTTTATCCCGATGGCACAACGCGTGTTGATCTTGGGCCCCCAGAAGAAGTATTATGTCCCTTAATAGCGACAGTGGCCCTGCTTGAGACTGAGCCTTCAGAATTAACCCTTGTAGACCAGGCTGTTCTTGAGGTGGTAACGGAGGATTTGTGGGCAAAATCTAACACAGACATTGGAAGACTCCCTGTGTCTCCGGCTATAGTGTATTTTAAGCCAGGATGTCAGCCCCCTCAAGTGAAGCAGTGCCCCTCCAGTCATGCCCAGGAGATAGCAGTGGCCAGTCAAATTGATGATTTCCTCTAAGCTGGTATATTGGTAAAAACAGTATCTACCGATAATACCCTGCTGTTCCCAATAGAAGACAACAGTTAGGGGCAGCCTGTCAGTTACAGGGCGGTTCATGATCTTAGAGAAGTTAACAAGGTGACAGTTTTACAAGCCCACATACCTTACTGTCACAAGTTCCATCCACTGCTACGTGTCTCACAGTGATAGACCTGGCAGATGTCTTCTTCAGTGTCCCGCTGTATCCTGACTGTCAGTATCTGTTTGCCTTTACATCTAAGGGTAACCAGTATACCTGGACCGTCCTGCCGCAGGGAGCTCAGAACTCCCCACCATGTATACACAGGCTCTGCAATCTGTCCTTACGTGGATGATTGGCTCCTGTGTGCTGAAGGCAATGAGACTTGCTGTGAAACAACTATATCTCTTGTTCCTCCATCAGGACGGGTGTAAAACCCTCAAAGTAGTGTATTTTTAGGACGCTGTCTCTCTCACGGAGACCGTCACTTTACCCGAAAGAGGAAGGAGGCAGTGGAGAAAGAATACAAGTGTCTAAAGGAGCACAAAGCCTGAGAGTGTTTTTGGGGCTGGTGACATACTGTCGCCCCTGGATCAGACATGCCCCCATGTTAATGTTGCCTCGGTATGATTGTCTGTCATCTGACCCATTTCACCTGACAGAAGAGGCAGTGAATAATTCTCATACGTTGAAGCTAAGCATAACCTCAGCCCCGGCCCTGGGTATTCCAAAATATGACGAGGAATTTTAGCTGTTTTGCTCAGAAATGCAGGGTCACAATACGGCTGTACTGACTCAGAAACATAGTGATCGCCAGAGGCATACTTTTCTGCCAGATTAGATCCTGTCGCCAGAGGCGCCCCTCCTGTGTCAGGGCAGTAGCGGCAGTGCAGGCAATGATAGAAAAAGCTTCTGAAATTGTGTTAGACTACCCGGTGACTGTACAGACACCTCATGACATTTACGCACATTTCTATGGCCAGGCAACCTAGACTCCAGTGTGCACTCCTCATGGTACTCATACTACTCTGAATCCTGCTATTATGTTGCCGATTACAGATTCAGAAATGGGGGAGGGAGGTGTATCAGAACTTTTAACCAATCTTGTTGAACATGACTGCGTACAATTAATACAGCAGGAAACATTTGGTTTTGAACATGTTCATGAAAACCCCCTTGATAACCCCGATTTTGAGTATTTTGTAGATTGAAGCCGGTTCCACACTGGATATGCAGTGGTCACACAGCATGAGGTAGGGACAGCTGAACCACTGCCACCTCACATGTCAGTGTAAGAGGTGGAGCTGAAGGCACTCACTGAGGCGTGTAAATTGGCCAAGGGGAAGAAGGTAAACATCTACACAGACTCAAGGTATGCTTTTGGTATTGCACATGAATATGGACCTATTTGGCGGGCCAGGGACTTCCTAACATCAGCAGGACAGCCTATAAAGAATAAAGACTCTGTACTAGAACTTATGAACTCTCTGTTGTTACCAGAGGAGGTTGTTATTATAAAGGTAAAGGCTCATACAAGATGTACCACGGTGGAAGCAAAAGGCAATGATTGAGCAGACAAGGCAGCCAAACAAGCTGCACTCCAGCCACTGAATGCTGACGCCACCCCGGTAAGAGCCTTGAGACCTGAGGACATTTCAGTAAGTACATTTCAGAGAATGCTCCAACAAGCCCCTCCTGAGGAAAAAGAACAAGGGGCCAAACATGGAATTTGGAGAAAACAAGGACAACATTTGTCTACCACGCCCTCTGTACCCAGCTATGGCTCAGGAGGCCCACGGGCCCACTCACCTATCAGAAGGTGCCATGGTAAGTGTGGTTAATGCAGGGTGGATTGCTCCAGGATTTTCTACAGTAGCGGCTCAGTTTGTACAAGGATGTATGGTCTGTGCACTGAACAATCCCGGTCAAGTGGTGAAGACTCCAAGCAAGCACAACCCCGAGGTCACTTTACCCGTTCCAGAGACTGCAGATAGACTATATACAACTGCCTAAGGTAGGAGTATATGAGCTTGTCCTTGTGTGTGTTGATCTCTTCTCAGGGTGGACAGAAGCCTTCCCAGTAACAAAGAACACAGCAGAGAAGCTGGTCAGTGAGCTGGTGTGCAGGTATGGTGTCCCTGAAGTTATTGAATCAGACAGGGGTTCCCCAGATTAGGATTGTAATTTCTGCAACAATTGCAAATGAACAATGATAGCCTAACAAGCTACATGCGGGCCCTCACAAAGAGGCTTGAGAACTCCCATAAACAAGTGTTTGCTTCCCTTCCAGATTCAGTAGAAGGAACACACAGTCTGCCAACAGGAGACTGGTGGTGATAAAAAGACGTGAGGAAAGGTCTGGATCCCAGATTTGATGGTTCTTTCCAAGTCCTGTTGACTCATACAGCAGTAAAGGCTGAAGGACACGCTTCTCACTGCAAGAAAGTTCTGACGCCCAAGGATGAAGATCCTCCTGCTGACAGTGGCTCTGACCCTGAGCGTGTCAGCAGTATTTCATCAACTAAATGATGAATGGGACAATGCTTTGATATGGCACCATCAGGTGCTGCTTGAAGGACTGTTGGATCTGTACTCACAGTCCCGTGAGAGTTCAAGAACTGTGCCTTATCTGGCAATCCCTCTAACCTTTAAAGAACTGGTTCATATGTCTTGTTAGCAGTTTGTCTCACAAAGAAGACCAGGGCCTGATGATCTAA
Organism: Rhinella marina; assembly: GCA_900303285.1. Lineage (NCBI taxonomy): Eukaryota > Metazoa > Chordata > Amphibia > Anura > Bufonidae > Rhinella > Rhinella marina. The sequence continues at coordinate 28,051 of ONZH01012512.1, forward strand.
AGTATAGTAGTGTCTGCTGTGATGAAGCTGATGTGTATGTGTGCCAACAGGTTCTGTACCAAAAGGAGAAACTACCAGCATTATTGAGAAGTCTTGGGAACTGCATCGATACCTGGGAGGGAATCTGGCCTCCAGCTGGCGGTTGGGCCTATCCCAACTGAAGTACCTCTGGGTTAGGATGTCAGTTCCAAGATATCTCAAAATGGGGGAATTGTGAGGGACTGAGTATCCATTTATATCAGGACTCCATCTTAACCTAAGATTAATTTGAAAGAAGAAATTTTTATATTTCTGATAAGTTACTTACTTACAGGAAATTGTAGTTACTAAATATATATATATATAACGCTCATTGTAAGGGTAACCACTTCTTCTTTATTGGTTCAGAAAGCAGACACTTCTCTCTGTGATCAGGAAGAGTGGGTGGGATGGAACAAAATTTGTGGTTTGGTTCAGTAGTTCAGTAAATGTCATGTTAGAAAAAAGTTACAGAAAGTGCACATCTGCACTATAGGAACTCCACCCACCTAGCTGTGGTTTTTGGACTATAAAGAGCAACGTGTTCTGTCAATAAACAGGAAATATCTGATATAGCTGAACAAGTCTGACATTTATTTCCTCTGAGATCTCATCTTCATAAAATTGGGACCCTGACAATCATAGAGAAGGGGGTTTTGCCCCAACAATTAGGTAATAATTGATGATGAATTAATCTAAAACATAAGTTATATTTATGGTAACCGGAATACCCCTTTAACAGTGTCATCCACAGTGCCCTGCCCCTTTAAAGCTGACCTACAGCAGTGAAGAAAAATGGCTGGGTTGTTATGGAAACCTGGTGTGAAACTGTCTGTATGTGGAGGATAAGGGCCTGCGAGCTTCTATTGGCTGATATGGGTCATGTGGCCAGGCTTCTATTGGCTAATTAATTTTTTGGGAATATCTCAGGAACGGTACATCCAGGAGAGCTGAAACCTGATCTAAAACCTTCCCGGACATCTGATGTACCTGTGTGCCGAATTTCATGATTGTATCTGCGACGGTGCGGATTCCTTTAGCGGACATACATACATACACACATTCATACACTCAGCTTTATATATTAAATTGATCTTACCTTTATATTTACATAGTAGTTTGATGTAGTAAAACAGGTTGGTGAAGAGGTTGAAAGGAGAAGGTGTCCCAGGTTTCCTGGTCATATCTCTTATTAAAGTGGCTCTTCCGTATTTCCATTCTGTGTCTGACTGTGCTTGTATGCGTTGGTAGGTGTCACTCATCATGGCGATCAATAGATTGATCAGAACAATTAAAGTTACCACCAGGTAAACTCCAAACACAAAGCGGATGATGACGAGGGTGAACTGAGGCGTCCTGCTCAACGATGGAAGACAATCAGGTTCCACCAGGCCGAACAACGAGAAGAATAAGAGGACAGTGATGTCTATGGGATCCTGAATATTGGTGTCATTTCTGTTGACCCCGGTTCCATCGATTGACTGATTGGCTTTGGACTCTGGATATACCGGCTGATAGACCGCAGAGAGTTGCATTGTGAAAGCCACATGAAACAAGGCAAGAATCACTGCAAACCTGGTGAGGTCTTTGATCAAATCTCTGATAATGATCGCCCATGGTCCAAAGAGGTGGTGGAATGTGAGGAACTCCAAGAACTGGACGAAGGAGAGAGTCATGGCAATGCCAAGAAAGATATTCCTGGCAAACAGGCAGTGTAGACGATCGATTTCTGTAAACAAGAATGCAAGTAGGTGGCAAAAGAAGGCGACGGCAGAAAATCCCAGGACAAATACACGAATCCAGGCCAAGCCGGCCCTCTCACCTTGGTGGGTAAGCTCTGAAACCAGCATTCCGGACAACCACGCGAGCAGCAACCACTCATTCCACGATGGGATCATGCGTCCTTCATAAATTGGACTCAAAGGGGGGTAGACGATGGTGAGGATGAATAGTACCAGCAGGAATATGTGTGACGCCAAGTAACTCATGAACTTCATGATGGGGATTTTGTTAAACCTATGCTTAAGAGGTAGCGAGAACACAAACCAAACCGGAGGGCAAGCTAAAAATGTGAAGAAGAGAAGGACCAGCTTCCAGGTAGTCCAGTCCAGGTTTCCATACCAGACTTCAGTCAAGTATTTCTGAACAGCTGGGTGGGCAACAACATCCTTCTGCTCACACTCAATTAAACAGTCCAGTATGGTGGTGCCACGGTGGTCTGTGGCCCTGAGGATGTATCCTGCATTTTTACTACCAGATGCCAACGTCAAGAGTTCAGTGGCCATGGTTTCAGTGTACTTTGCAGCATTGAGAAGGTCGACCGACCTCTCTTTCTCTTTTAGGGCAGTGATGTTAAACGCTCTGGAAAGTTTCACGGCGGTGTCCAGGGGAGCGGCAGAATTCAGGATGTATTCCTCGATAATTCTGTTGTTGTTCAGCTTTCCACAAACCATTAAGTCGAAAACAAACTGGAAACAAAGAAGCAAGTGGAAATCAAAATGTGTTGATGGCAATGTAAACCATACAGTTAAAGGCTCATGCACACGAATGTTTATTTGGTTCGCATCCGCTTTTTTTTGCAGGTCGGATGTGGACCCACTCACTTCAGTGAGGCCAGAAAAAATGCGGAAAGCACACCCGTGTGCTCTGCACATCTGTATGTCCATTCCGTGGCCCCACAAAAAACAGAGCATGTCCATTTTATGGACAAGGACTGGACAGTTCTATAGAGGGCAGGATGATCCGTTCTGCAAAACGCAGAACCACACACGGCCGGCATGCGTATTTAGCAGATTTTTGGAATAAGGCATAGAAATCTCAGTCATCTCCTTTTATAACTTACACTTTGTGAAAGATAAGATTGTGGAAAGTCAAGGACAGATATGAACTGTAGTATCGTGAAGCCATACAGATTTGACTCGGCTACTCCAAAAGATTTTATCTACATAGCCCCTGGTTTTTACCCTTTAAACCCTTTACAGGGATCTAGACTCTGCTGCAGGGAAACCACCAGGCAGCTACTTGCAGTAGTCTCTATTCAAGTGACTGCTGACCCACGGGGTTAAGAGACACTGGTGCAGAGTTTTGAATGGTCAGGCAAAACCATAGTCAAGGACGGTTCACTGTTAGGACAGGCAAAGTATATGGAATCCAATAAACAGACTGCAGTCAGGACGGGCAGCTCAGGGGCAGTACGGAGATCTGGCAAGGGTCATGTCAGGTTGGGAATAGCCAAATACAGAAATCATGGGGCCTCAGCCTGTCGATGTAAGGCACAATGATACTAGAGTGGACGAGACCATCAGGCCAGGAGATTCCAGAGGGACTGGGCCACTGGACACCTTGGACAGCAGATAGTATAGTGCGGCTGTGCCCAGAGGTGCAACAGTGGGCATGGACCATGGCCATAACACATAGGATATTCATTAAAATTCCATTGGCTGTAGAGAGACTCTCAGGGACTGATAATGTTCTGAGACAATTTGGCTCACATATTGTTTTTTCATTACATTCGGAATATAAGCCAAGAAAGCTCCCCCCACATATGTCGAATTCATCCATTGGTCCTATTGACATGATGGAGGCAGGTTTTTTTGGCTTCCACTGGGCTACTATGTCGGATAACCATATAACTAGTCTGGAATTGTAGACTTAGCAGTTAACCTTATAGAAAAATACATTAGACTGAGCTTCCCTATACAGTGGATCACCCCCAAAAAACATACAGTGGGGAAAAAAAAGTATTTAGTCAGCCACCAATTGTGCAAGTTCTCCCACTTAAAAAGAAGAGGTCGGCCTGTAATTGACATCATAGGTAGACCTCAACTATGAGAGACAAAATGAGAAAACAAATCCATAAAATCACATTGTCTGATTTTTAAAGAATTTATTTGCAAATTATGGTGGAAAATAAGTATTTGGTCACCTACAAACAAGCAAGATTTCTGGTTCTCACAGACCTGTAACTTCTTCTGTAAGAGGCTCCTCTGTCCTCCACTCATTACCTGTAGTAATTGCAGCTGTTTGAACTTGTTATCAGTATAAAAGACACCTGTCCACAACCTCAAACAGTCACACTCCAAACTCCACTATGGGTGAAGACCAAAAGAGCTGTCGAAGGACACAGAAAAAAAACTGTAGACCTGCATCAGGCTGGAAGACTGAATCTGCAATAGGGAAGCAGCTTGGTGTGAAGAAATCAGCTGTGGGAGCAATAATTAGAAAATGGAAGACATACAAGACCACTGATAATCTCCCTCCATCAGGGGCTCCACGCAAGATCTCACCCCGTGGGGTCAAAATGATCACAAGAACTGTGTGCAAAACTCCCAGAACCACACGGGGGACCTAGTGAATGACCTGCAGAAAGCTGGGACCAACATAACACAGGCTACCGTCAGTAACACACTACGCTGCCAGGGACTCAAATCCAACAGTGCCAGACGTGTCCCTCTGCTTAAGCCAGTACATATCCGGGCCGGTCTGAAGTTTGCTAGAGAGCATTTGGATGTTCCAGAAGAGTATTGGGAGAATGTCATATGGTCAGATGAAACCAAAGTAGAACTGTTTGGTAGAAACACAATACGTCGTGTTTGGAGAGAGTGGAATGCTGAGTTGCATCCAAAGAAACACCATACCTACTGTGAAGCATGGGGGTGGCAACGTCATGCTTTGGGGCTGTTTCTCTGCAAAGGGACCAGGACGACTGATCCGTGTACATGAAAGAATGAGATTTTGAGTGCAAACCTCCTTCCATCAGCAAGGGCATTGAAGATGAAACGTGGCTGGGTCTTTCAGCATGACAATGATCCCAAGCACACCGCCAGGGCAATGAAGGAGTGGCTTTATAAGAAGCATTTCAAGGTCCTGGAGTGGCCTAGCCAGTCTCCAGATCTCAACCACATAGAAAACCTTTGGAGGGAGTTGAAAGTCTGTGTTGCCCAGCGACAGCCCCAAAACATCAGTGCTCTACAGGAGATCTGCATGGAGGAATGGGCCAACATACCAGCAACAGTGTGTGCCAACCTTGTGAAGACTTACAGAAAACGTTTGACTTCTGTCATTGCCAACAAAGGAAATATAACAAAGTATTGTGATGAACTTTTGTTATTGATCAAATACTTATTTCCCACCATAATTTGCAAATAAATTCTTTAAAAATCAGACAATGTGATTTTCTGGATTTGTTTTCTCATTTTGTCTCTCATAGTTGAGGTCTACCTGTGATGTCAATTACAGGCCTCTCTCATCTTTTTAAGTGGGAGAACTTGCGCAATTGGTGGCTAAATACTTTTTTTCCCCACTGAACAGCGGTATACTTTTTTAAATTTAATATTCGGCCTATGGTTTACATGTCTGTAAAACGGTATATGTCAGAGACTTATGTTGGGGAGCAGTCTCGACATTTATGTCTGATGGAAGGTTCAGCTATGATCTGAATAGAGGCCAAAATTTAAAAAAATTCTTGAAACCTCAAGAACGTTCAGTTCTAGATTGTAAAAATGGGCCAGTATCTATAACTTGTATAGACCCACCTCGAGGAAAGCTGACTGTCAAGCAAAATGGGTTCCCCCACATCAGAGAAATGATGATTCTGAGGGCCACTCTCTATCTATACAGACCATGTGGACATCCACATGCATTATAATCTGTGTTCTTATCATTGTACTCACAGAACATATCCTCAGTAAGGTTGTTTGTGGTCAACCCATAAAACATAAACCCGCTAGAGGTAACTGATTGCTCCAAAGTCACCTCCAAATGGGGTTGTCTTCTGCTGAAGCTTTAGGGCCCATTCTTTTACTATTGCCTGAGGAGCCTTTGGAATTCTGGTGGGCCAACCCTACAATGCTGTACATTATTTACCCCATTCTAGGATTGGAGGGGGCTCCTATTATTCAGATTTCTATTAAGAAAAGAAGGAGGTATGAATTTCCGCAAGGTGTAGTTGAGGGCCTCTCTTATCGAGCCTCATAGCAGAAGCATGGGATATCTGTACTATGTTGCCTTTTGCAACACATGGGCCACTCATCAGAGGTACTCTAAAGGTCATTTTTGAAAACCAGTACTACTGTTTTAAACACTGAGCCAGGCAGCTGATATTGCCATGTCCACCATCTTTGTACTGATTTACAAAAATGACCCCAACATTTTAGAACCAAAAGTAATAACAGTGTAGAACATCTCCAGATCATTGTCATGACTAAATGTAGTATGGTGGTTTGGTGAGGATTACCTTCCTGTCCTCAGTTAGTTTGAGGGTTATGGCTTCTCTTCAGCAAGAAGCTCACCACATCTTGGTGGTTGTCACCTGCAGCGTACTGGATCGCAGTCTTCCCATCATTGCACTCTAATGTGGGGTTGGCACCACATTCCACAAGGAAGCGAACGGTTTCTAAAAACCCAGACTTGGCTGCGAAGTGCAGAGGAGACCACCCATTCTGTACACAAAACAGATATACGTTCATACAGGAAGGGATAGTTGCATCCAATGAAAAATATCATGTATTACCGATGTGTTTAATTGGTGTATCTAAGATGAAGATTTTAACTTTAAGTTTATTACTCAAAGCATATAAAATATATACTGGAAATACATATAAACAGCTGTGGTAATAAGTGAACAACACAATTGACATCCGTGAAGTTGACCCTTACTAGATCTGATCCTCAACCAATCGTCAAAGTGGAGAAATGTAATAAATTCCAAAGCACCAAGCCCCGCCCATGAGGAGCAGTTCAGGTCTAAATCATTTTAATCAAAAGAAAATCACCTTGTCAGTTACATTAATCTCTGCTCCCTGTCCGATTAGGGCTCTCATCATCTCAATGTGACCATTGGCAGCTGCCAGGTGGAGACAAGTCCTTCCTCTGTTGTCTTTCACATGCAGCTGAGACGTGGATTTACTGAGAAGGAGACCAACAACGGCAGTGTGCCCATTCTGAGCTGCAAGGTGTATTGGAGTCGAACCCTGTGGAGTGAAATTTTCAACTTGTTTCCAACACATAACTGTAAGATAATGTGGAATTTTCCAGAAGCAGAAGATTGAGCAGAGAAGCAATGGGGAACCTCAGAGGGTTACAGAATGAGGTTATAGCATGTGCAATCATATAATATTTTCTGGTCTTCCTGGAAGTTCAAAGGACTCAAAGGGTAATGTGGAACAATTTGATTTTCAAGATAATTACTAACAATCTAATTCTCTAATATAGATGTGCATACAGTCTGACCAATCATTTTTACATGCCCATATTAATGTATTGCATGATCTAATTGCTTTAACAGCAGCTCACTGGCATTGAGTGCTACAAAATGTTAAACTCTTTAACAGATTGGCATTCACATTTTACATAAACACAACATTAAAATGCAGACACGTTGGACAGGGCCGGATTATAATTGGAGCATTTGGAGCTACTGCTCCAGGCCCCGGCTCCAATGATTTCAGGGGGGGCCCCGCGCCAGAAGTCCTCCTTTTTTACAGTTGGGGCGATGGAAGCAATGACCGCTTCCATCAATACAGATGGAAGCACTCATTGCTGGAGCGCAGGAGCTGGGTCCTGGTACTCACCGCTCAACTCCTGCGCTCCCTTCTTCATTGGTGGTCAGCGGCTGCCTGCGCTGCACTATCCTGACTGGTGCGGCGTCAGGACGTAGTGCGCGCACTCTGACCTGACGCTGCACGCAGTCAGGTGACAGTGCAGCGCGGGCAGTGAAGACAGAAGAGCGCCGGACCTGGAGCTGCCTAGAGGTAAGTTTTTTTATTTTTTTTTATGGGGGCACAGTGGGCTGATCTGAGGTCTGAATGGGGCACTATAGGCTGATGTGATGTCTATGGGGGCACTATAGGGTGATCTGAGTCTGAAGGGGCACTATAGGGTGATCTGAGGTCTGAAGGGGGCACTATAGGGTGATCTGAGGTCTGAAGGGGGCACTATAGGGTGATCTGAGGTCTGAAGGGGGCACTATGGGCTGGGTCTGATGGGGGCACTGTGGGCTGATCTGAGGTCTGAAGGGGGCACTGTGGGCTGATCTGAGGTCTGATGGGGGCACTATAGGGTGATCTGAGGTCTGTAGGGGGCACTATAGGGTGATCTGAGGTCTGGAGGGGGCACTATGGGCTGATCTGAGGTCTGGAGGGGGCACTATGGGCTGATCTGAGGTCTGATGTGGGCACTATGGGCTGATCTGAGGTTCTGATGTGGGCACTATAGGGTGATCTGAGGACTGAAGGGGGCACTATAGGGTGATCTGAAGTCTGAAGGGGGCACTATAGGGTGATCTGAGGTCTGAAGGGGGCACTATAGGGTGATCTGAGGTCTGAAGGGGGCACTGTGGGCTTATCTGATGTCTGATGGGGGCACTGTGGGCTGATCTGAGGTCTGAAAGGGGCACTGTGGGCTGATCTGAGGTCTGGAGGGGCACTATGGGCTGATCTGAGGTCTGATGTGGGCACTATGGGCTGATCTGAGTCTGATGTGGGCACTATAGGGTGATCTGAGGTCTGAAGGGGGCACTATAGGGTGATCTGAAGTCTGAAGGGGCACTATAGGGTGATCTGAGGTCTGAAGGGGGCACTATAGGGTGATCTGAGGTCTGAAGGGGGCACTGTGGGCTTATCTGATGTCTGATGGGGGCACTGTGGGCTGATCTGAGGTCTGAAAGGGCACTGTGGGCTGATCTGAGGTCTGAAGGGGGGCACTGTGGGCTGATCTGAGGTCTGAAGGAGGCACAGTGGGCTGATCTGAGGTCTGATGGGGCACAGTGGGCTGATCTGAGGTCTGATGGGGGCACAGTGGGCTGATCTGATGTCTGATGGGGGCACTGTGGGCTGATGTGAGGTCTGAAGGACACAGCGCTGATCTGAGGTCTGAAGGGGCACTGTGGGCTGATCTGAGGTCTGAAGGAGGCACAGCGGCTGATCTGAGGTCTGATGGGGGCACTGTGGGCTGATCTGAGGTCTGATGCTGGCACTGTGGCTGATGTGAGGTCTGATGGGGGCACGGTGGGCTGATGTGAGGTCTGGTGGGGCACGGTGGCTGATCTGACTGTGGGCTGATCTGAGGTCTGATGGGGCACTGTGGGCTGATCTGAGGTCTGATGCTGGCACTGTGGGCTGATGTGAGGTCTGATGGGGGCACGGGGGGCACGGTATAGTATTTGGGGACATTGGGGAGCACAGTGGGCGCAGTATTTTAGGCAGCAGCAGGATAACAGTAAAAGTGGGTAATCTATGATGTCTTTGTGGCAGAGAGAAGATGGGGCTGAAAGAAGTGTCATGGCGGTGTGGGCCAAATAGAGAAGATGAGAAAAGAGAAGATCTACATCAGGGAGACGTCACTGGATGTAAGAGGTATGTGCTGCTGTATCATCTGGTATGTCTGGTGCTGGTGAATGTAATGTCTATCCAAATATTTGTCACCTGTTTCTTCAGCAAGGACTTGCCGGTATATGATATGTTACTGCTGCAGCCAATCAGTGATCTAATGCTGAGAACTGGCTGCAGTGGACACATACCATACACCTGCACATCAGTGTGCACATCACCAAAAAGAGGAAAAAAGTTTCCTCATCCTTGTGTTTAAATGACTGTGGTGATGCTGCCAGCGCTGTGCTCCCTCTGGCTCATGTCTTATTGTATGTGGAGTGTCAGCTCCAGAGCAAACAAGCACTCCAGCCCCAGCACAGCTCAGCTTAAGGTTGTGGGTGTGGTTTAACCCAGATTGTGGGTGTGGTTTAGCAGGTTGTGGGTGTGGTTTAACAGGTTGTGGGTGTGGTCGAGAATGTCCTCCTTTTTGAGATGAAGCAGGTGGCCACCCTACCCCCCGCGCCCCTGGTGCCGCCCCCCGCTGCCGGTGGTACAGTGGAGCACGGGAGCTTTGCGCTCTGCTGTCTCCTATCTCACTGGCTACTTCCGCCAGTGAGATAGTCGCATCCGTCTGACCCGGGTCACCGCAGGATAGGCCAGAGCCAGAGCCTATCCGGAGCTGCGGGCAACAGAGCAGACGGACGCGATGACGTCATTTTTATATAAATAGTCAACTGGCTGTTTCCAGTTGGGGTGCGTCTTTTCAGTCTGTCAGCACTGATTGGACAGTATCAGCGACCTCCACCCACCCAACTGGTAACGTCTCGTTGATATTTTTTCAAAGGCTATATTCAGATCACTATTAGCCCATCACTGGGTTCAAGGGTTACATTTAAATTCTTGAAACTGGATTCAAACATAACCCTGAACGGAACTTTGTTACATTGTTCTGGAGGGCCTCGCATAAGTTGCGGCGAGGGGGGGCCCCATCATAAATTTTGTGCTCCATACTGCTGGTAGCCTTAATCTGGCCCTGACGTTGGAATAACAAAATGTAGCGAAAGTCACCTGACGCCTGGTGGCTGCATCCGCCTGGACTCCTGGGTAGTTCAGTAACAGGCGCACCAGACCTTCATGACCGGATTGAGAAGCCAGATGTAAGGGTGTGTAACCAGACTGTAGAAGAGGATGAGATGGAGAATGCCTTATTGTTGATACATATTATAGCATGGGATACTATACATGGGATATTGACTTCTTCTCCTACCTGATACTGTTTAGATACATGTCTTAATTTATACTCTGTACCCCTCTATTATCTAGTATATATAGCCAAATAAATGTGGTCAATTTGCTGTAACATACCACCACTTGCTAGCACCTCAGGACAATACTGGCCAGCACTTAGCACCTCAGGACAGGATTGGTCACAACGTAGCACCCTAAGACAGGACTGGTCAGAACTTAGAATCACAATACAACATTGGCCAGCACTTAGCACCCCAATACAGGACTGGTCAGCACTTAGCTCTCTAAGACAGGACTGGCCAGCACTTAGCACTCTAGGACAGGACTGGTCAGAACTTAGCACTCCAGGACAGGACTGGTCAGAACTTAGCACTCCAGGACAGGACTGGTCAGAACTTAGCACTCCAGGACAGGACTGGTCAGAACTTAGCACTCTAGGACAGGACTGGTCAGAACTTAGCACTCCAGGACAGGACTGGTCAGAAATAAGCACCCCAAGACAACACTAAGCACCCCAAGACTGGCCTGGCCAGCAACTCAGCATACCAGGACAAGACTGGCCAGTACATACCACTCAAGGGCAATGCTTGCCAGCACTTAGCACCCAGGACAGGACTGACCAGCACTTGTGCAATCCTCCATCCATCCCCATTTAACCCCTTGGAGGACATACTGGAGGCATGACCCTATGACCATTGCTCCATCATACAGCCTTCTTTTCATGGACACATAGAAATGGCATAGTCTATCTCTATTGTATGTACACCCTTTCCTACTAGGTATTGAATAATGCGTAATATTAGTATTTATCACCATGTATCAGTTGGATAATAGAACAGATAAAGTATCAATCCAGAAGGACCTAACCTGTTACAGCAGAATTTATTCCATAAGAGGAAAGTTACAATTTACCCCCCTTTACCTCGCCCCCGTGTTCCTTCACAAGCACCATGTCGGCTGTGGATTTCGGAGGATCACTGTGGATTGTGGCCTGGACCTTCATTAAAATCTCTCGGACAAAATCCGCTTGTCCAAAATGAGCTGCGACATGAAGAGCGGTGAATCCCGTCTGGAGAGTGAGATCAGAGATGAGGAGGATGAACAACGTCATGGAGTCGTAATGCTAGGAACAATCATTGAAGCTGGCGGTGATAATAATCAGACATGAAATATATGGTATGAATAAAGTATCAGCAGAATGGTGAATATACCCAATTTTGTAAATGTTTCTTGTTGCTAACGTTCACCTACCACTACTGGCATCTACCTCTGAAACCTTCTCAGACCTGACAAATCTTTGGCTATATTTTGCTGTATATAACATGTGTGGCCTCTGAACAGTCATTTTATAAGAGGAAAATCATGTTCTCATGAGGCGCATCTAAACCCACTTTGGATTCATTCCATGAACCTATTCACCTTTAGGGCAGCTGCCTGACACTGGGTGCTACAATTCAGCTTACTGTCGACGGGTATCCCTTAGATTCCCCTTCCCATGCTACGTCTTCCTAGTGTTATAACATTTAATAATTTGGGGGGTGCTGTATCCTCCTTGAGGAGAGAGCGCCTTAATCGGCATGAGGAGACTTATAGGTCATACATGCTCCTCTGGAAATCTGGGAAGAAAGGGATGCAAATGAGCTCTTAACAAGCTCCGCCTCTGATGCCACCAGATATGAGGCAGCTATCCTATAAGTCAATGTTTGACCCTTTAATTAGGACTTGAGACATGACTCAGATATTAAATAAGCCAGCACCTCATCTGCAGACAGCTGTTTCAGGGTGATTGCCCCTCTTTGGTGCAGTGCACTTAAGATGAGATTAAGGTGCTCTACATAAGGAGAGGTAGAACCCCCCAAATCCTGACTTAGGCCTCTTACCCATTGACGCCAGTACTCTCTGCTCTGCACTGATGAGGGGCAATCACCCCAAAACAGCTGTCTGCAGATGAGATGCTGGCTTACTTAATATCCGAGTCATGTCTAAAGACCTATTTAAACACTGACTTATAGGATAGCTGCCTTACACCTGGTGGCATCAGAGGCAGAGCTTGTTAAGAGCCACATTTAAAATAAGTAAAAGTAAAATGTGTTCTTTCATGTCAAGAGCATGGCCAAATATTTATCTTCATTTTTCACCACTCTGTCAAAGTACCCAATTTTTTGACATCTCTCTATCAAGTAATATTATCTTCTTCTGTGATTTTACTCTACATCATCTATTAGGTACCAACCTGAAATTGGAGCTGCCGTAGATTTCAGTCATTATTTACTCCAATTTCTGTCGTAAATAATGAGGAAGGAGCTGAGGACAATGGACCCATCCACACCCCACCCTTGCCACGCCCCGTTTTCGTAAGCCTGGCGGCGGTGGCATAAAATGCCAGTTGCAACTAAAAACCAGGGTTTTACAACTTTTTTTATGCCAAAAACACACAGAGGGAGAATGATGAATTCCCCCTTCATGTTTGAGTTCCTCCCCATTGCTAAGTATCTGTTTTCAATCAGTGAATGAGAGCACTCCAGTTTACCTTCAGAGGTAGTAAAGCTGTTCATACTGTAGCTAGTCCTGCTCTCATCTGAGCGTTTTGTTACAATTACCGTATTTTTCATTCCATAAGTGGGGGAAAAAATGTCCCTGCGTCTTATAGGGTGAATGTTAATGAGCGCTTCCATTATGGAGGACCAGGAAGCGGTGAAGGCTCTGTACTCACCGCTTTCTGGTCCTCAGCTGTAAGGTGCTGCATGAGGGCGCTCTGTCACCTCACACTGTGCGCGCCAGTTCACAGCACAGCCGGCGGCAGGAGGAAGCAGAGCGCGGGTGGAGGAGCGGTGGTGTCCAGGAGCAGGAGAGGTAAGTGGCTTTTTTATTTTATTAAATATGAGGGACTGAAGGCTGACCTGAGGCTGAGGGACTGACCTGAGGCAAAGGGGGCTGCTGGGGCTGACCTGAAGCAAGGGGGATGATCAGAGGCAAAGGGGGCTCCTGGGGGATAATATGAGAGGCAATAGGGGCTACTAGGGTCTGATATGAGGTAATGGGGGCTAATATGAGGCAATGGGGGCTGCTGGGGGCTAATATGAGGCAATGGGGGCTGCTGGGGGCTAATATGAGGCAATGGGGGCTAATATTAGAAAATGGGGGCTAATGAGAGGCATATGGGGGCTGATGAGAGGCATGGGGCTCTTATCTGAGGTCTGATTGGGAGTCATTCACATTGGGGGTCTGATCTGAGGTCTTGTTGGGGTCTTATTAACATTGGGAGTCTGATTAACATTGGGGGTCTAACCTGAGGTCTAATGAAAAATATTTTTTTCTAATTGTTCTCCTCAAAAACCTAGGTGCGTCTTATAGGGTGAAAAATAGGTATATTCAGGCTAGACAATGCTCTGTGAGCTATAAACCTCAGCAGCAGCTGCACTAGTCTCTCTGCTTTGCTACAATGTATCAGTCTGGAATCCACAGACCATTGTCTAAACTGGTTGCAATTATATCCACTTCTCAGCTGAGAGCAGGTCCCACTGGTAACTGTGTTGCAATGTCCATATATTTCATCACTGACCACCCAGAAGTCAACCATCCACCCCTTAAACAAGTTTTCTTCAATCCCGAACACTTTTCTGCTGGGAACCAGGCTGCCAATAATGGTGAGAAGTGTCCGATGGGAGTAAAGGGTGGAAATATGCCGGATCAATTCGAGAAGATCTTACCTTAGTGCTTGACATATGAAATGAGACGCTGCCCTTTAACATGTCCAGGACATTGATGTGACCGTTCTTAGCTGCCAGGTGGATGGTGGACATACCTTCCTATGGCAGACAATCACATAAATGATTAATTTATTAGCACATGGAGAGGAACAGTACGAAGCTTAAAAGAGATTGATGCAGAGTTTTATTATCAGTAGAGGATACTGGACAACTAATTGTTATCGGGAGAATGATGAATGTCCTAGATGTAGTCTTCCTCGTGGATCCCTGATTCACATGTGGTCGTGTTGCCCCAAGCTACATAGATACTGGAGGGAAGTCTTCTATATGATTTTGCATATGTTTAAGATGACCTTAGCTGAAGATGAAAGAACATCTGTGTTGGAATCAGTGAGGATGATAGATGAGATGGAAGCCAGAACCAAAAGTCTTTTTATGACTGGGAATTCCCACTGACTGACAAATGTGGCTTGGGTCAATGCTACTAACCATTAAGTGGTATTTGAAAGGATTATTTTTATGAAAATTGATAGATTAATCAGATATAATAAGATTTGGGGCACCATAGAGCAGTGCTGAACCCTTCACTACTTTTGTGACACCCCTGTGCTCTGCACACTCCCCCCTTCCCTTGATTCACAGGGCTAAACATCAGCATGCTGAGGGCAGAGCTGTGTCCTAGCATGTACATATCATATACACTACTGACTATAACCTTACCACATTGAGAATAGAGGTTTTCTTACTATTACATATCACTGGTTTATTCACAGGCACAATACATGATTAAGAAGAGACCATTAATGCTGTATGTAGTAGCTTTCTAAGTATAGAAAAACACTATTCTCAATATGGTAAGGTTAAAACTTGGTGGTAAGTTGTTAGCATTGCATGTAGAGACACGAGGTTCAAGTCCTAGGTGAGACTTTTAGATTTTTTTTCTTCTGTTATTTTTTCCTCCCTCATTTAACCCATAATAAAAGGCTATAGCATTATCATATTGAGAATGGTGTTTTTTATGCTTAGAAAGCTAAAACATGTCACTGGTTTATTTACAGGCACAATATATGATTATAAAGACAGCAGTAATGTGCTTTAGCTTTCTAAGTATTGAAAACAATATTCTAAATATCAAAGCCATTGCCTTTTATTATTGGTCAAATGAGGGAGAAAAAATATATGAAGAAAAAAATCTCAAACTCTCTCGAGATTCAAACCTGGGATCTCTACATGCAAGACTGACCACTTACTTCCAGGCTATAGCCTTGTCACATTAGTAGTGTGATTTTTCTATACTTAGAAAGCTAATGTTACTGGTTTCTTAATAATTATATATGGTGCAGTAATATGTATTAGCTTTCTAAACATAGGAATTCACTCTTCACAATATGGTAAGGCTGTAGTAAGTAGTGTATATGATACCTACATGCTAGGACACAGCTCTGCTGTCACCATACTGATATCTAGCCCTGTCAACCTATTACTCAGGCACCTACCCAAAGATGGACAGCCAGTGGTTCTCTACTCTCTTTGTGGCCACTCTGGTTAAGAGATGAAAGCACTAATTGGAGACCCACTCTGCTCTACTAAGGAGAGTGTTTTTGTAAACCAGATAAACTTCAGTCTCTGGACTATGGTAAACTTACCGCATCCTCATCCGATGGAGATGCTCCCGCTTCCAGCAATACTTTCACCACCTCCGCATGTCCCCCTGATGCCGCCAGGTGCAGGGGGGTGGAGTCATTAGTCTGGAACACCAAAGAGGGGAAAAAAGGGAAAACATTAAAAAATGTCTTGTATTTGTTTTTTGATAGATTCAAATACAGTTTATTTTGTTCTGCCTAAGGATGGTAACTGTCACTCATGTCACCACAATGTTGCACTGCTCTCCTGAGTCCTAAAAGTCAACATCTTTCTGCTCTCTGCTCCTGACTGTGCCTGATTTTCCTGGCATCTGGCACCAACCGATGATGTCACCATAGGCAGCCTTTTTGAATTCTTGGGGCTCAAGACCTCATCTCCACCTTAGGTTCCTCCAGACTTTCCTAGGTCCTGATCATCTCTCCTGTGGATATACATTGTATCTATGTACCTTGATGGACCCTCTCTCCATGCCTCAGCTTATCCCTGGTACTTTAGCCTTCCTTGGCTATACTGGCCTATGTATCCATATATGTTTCCCTAATGTTGGATGATATCTTCATCAAACCACCTGCTGTCAACTGATTACTATTTTAGAGGCTGTGTCAATCTCCATTTCTTTCCTGAAGTTAAACAGAAGAGTCTTGGGTGAGTAAAACCCCTTTTGTTACAAGATACTTTATTGACAATACTTATGGCTGTCGCTGGAAACAGTCAGCAAGTTTATCATCAGACATGTCCCTAATGAGTCATGTGCAAGGTTGGGCATACCATTTGCAGTCCCTGACATTTTAGAATGTCTCCTCCATCCTCCAAGCATCATTATACAGTTTAGTATATAATAGTGGGCTACATCTACAGTACTTTCCACATAGCATGGCAGGATACATTTGCATTTTGCATCTATAGTAAGGAGGACCTTCTCTCTAAGGACTTTTGAGGACATGTTCGTTTTATCAGTTAACACTAAAGATCACATTACATCTTGCTTGATACAATGAGGACAGCTGAAGGTTATCCACCATATGGCGGTTCTGGTCTCCTGGTTATTCCTCTTCTGCAGGACAATGCAGGAGACCGGACACACTGGGGGCGGCTCATTACTATTGTATGCAGCTTACATCAAAGATCTTCTAGAAACACACGCATATCCGTCATGATAATCTACTTCACAAGGTGGGGGGGGGTATACAATAAAGACCTGGGAAACAATAGTAACCATTATGGGGGCAGATGGATTTTACAACGGTAACAAAATATTATTCTCTGCAACAAAAAAAAAGGTGAAATCCATATCTGACTCTTTACATAGACTGACTTCATGTATTGCTGAAACCAACTAAGTGTATACATAAATGGTCACTAATGTAATATATGTACACAGTAATCATGCTAGCAGAATAGTGAGTGCAGCTCTGGAGTATAATACATGATGTAACTCAGGATCAGTACAGGATAAGTAATGTAATATATGTAAACAGTGATTGCAACAGCAGAATAGTGAGTGCAGCTCTGGAGTATAATACAGGATATAACTCAGGATCAGTACAGGATAAGTAATGTATGTACACAGTGACTGCACCAGCCGAATAGTGAGTGCAGCTCTGGAGTATAATACAGGATGTAACTCAGGATCAGTACAGGATAAGTAATGTATGTACACAGTGACTGCACCAGCAGAATAGTGAGTGCAGCTCTGGAGTATAATACAGGATGTAACTCAGGATCAGTACAGGATAAGTAATGTATGTACACAGTGACTGCACCAGCAGAATAGTGAGTACAGCTCTGGAGTACAATACAGGATGTAACTCAGGATCAGTACAGGATAAGTAATGTATGTACATAGTGACTGCACCAGCAGAATAGTGACTACAGCTCTGGAGTATAATACAGGATGTAACTCAGGATCAATACAGGATAAGTAATGTATGTACACATTGACTGCACCAGCAGAATAGTGAGTGCAGCTCTGGAGTATAATACAGGATGTAACTCAGGATCAGTACAGGATAAGTAATGTATGTACACAGTGACTGCACCAGCAGAATAGTGAGTACAGCTCTGGAGTACAATACAGGATGTAACTCAGGATCAGTACAGGATAAGTAAAGTGTGTACACAGTGACTGCACCAGCCGAATAGTGAGTGCAGCTCTGGAGTATAATACAGGATGTAACTCAGGATCAGTACAGGATAAGTAATGTATGTACACAGTGACTGCACCAGCGGTATAGTGAGTGCAGCTCTGGAGTATAATACAGGATATAACTCAGGATCAGTACAGGATAAGTAATGTATGTACACAGTGACTGCACCAGCAGAATAGTGAGTGCAGCTCTGGAGTATAATACAGGATGTAACTCAGGATCAGTACAGGATAAGTAATGTATGTACACAGTGACTGCACCAGCAGAATAGTGAGTGCAGCTCTGGAGTATAATACAGGATGTAACTCAGGATTAGTACAGGATAAGTAATGTATGTACACAGTGACTGCACCAGCAGAATAGTGAGTGCAGCTCTGGAGTATAATACAGGATGTAACTCAGGAATAGTACAATATATAAAATATTAAATATTTATAATGCGTTATCTCTTAAAATGACATCTGGCCTGGTCACAAATGATTAGTACATCATTGTCTGCAGTGCCCTGTACTGAATTCATCATTTCCCCTGTCATTGTTGCCCTGGGTTTATAACCTGACCTTATTTCGTGCTGTGGTCACACTACGCATATTAAACTTGAGAAGCTCTTTGATGACGGCGACACTCCCCTTGGCGGCTGCTATGTGAGCGCACGTTGAACCGTCCACGTTGGCCGATGTCACCAGCTCAGGTCGATGTTTGAGGAACAGCTTAACGACCTCAGAGTGGTCATTTTCAGCTGCGAGGTGAAGCGGGGTCTGTCCTTCCTGGGAGAAATGATAGGATGATGATTAATGATGATTATCTTTTGGTTGTGTTTCAGTTCAGGCTTCATGCGCCAACCCAGTTATAGCAGCTCTCCTCACTTTAACCTGCAGCTGCTTTCAAAATTCTCCAGGTTGCCCTTGGAAACAGACAACAGTTGAGCTCCTCCCTGTTGTCAGTCTCCCTGCAGTCACTACTTAGGAGAGGGGCTTTCTAAAAGGGATTTATTATTGAGTGAGGTGGAAGAGATTTGGTGTTCTGTAGCAGAAGACCGAGCTCTAAAAATAACTAAAGAGGGTTTTTGGTTTCAGTTTGTCACCAATTCAAAATCTCTACTTGCTGTCAGTGAATAAGAACCCTGGCGTTTACATTCAGAAGCAGTAAACCTGTAGCTTGTCCTGCTCTCATTTGGGAAGTGGATACAATTATATCTAGTTTAGACAATGCTCTGTGATATAAACACCAGACTCCAGACTGATACATTGTAGCAAAGTAGAGAGATAGATACAGCTGCCATTGAGGTGCTTACCATAGCTCATAGAGCATTGTCTACAATTGTATTCACTTCTCAGGTTTTTTCCCAGAATTACCAAAATTTAAAGAGGACCTGTCACCACCCCTGACATGCCTGTTTTAATAGCTTCATGCATTCCCCATGTAATAACAATTCTGGAACATCTATTCTTATGGCTCTATGTTGTGCCATTCGTTTATTATTTCTACTAGAAGTTATGAATGAATTACTAGCAGTCTGCAGTAAGGGTACAGAGGGGAGGTAACCAGCTGGGGGTGTGTCCCTGCACAGACTCACTCTATCCAATCAGCGCTGTCATTCTCAGACTGTACAGGTACACCCCCCCAACTGGTTACCTCTCCTCTGTACCCTTACTGCAGACTGCTAGCAATTCATCCATATCTTCTCGCAGGGATAATAAAGGAATGGCACAACATACAGACATAGGAATAGATGCTCCAGAATTGTTATTACAAGGGGAATGGATGAAGCTATTAAAACAGACATGTCAGGAGACGTGAGAGGTCCTCTTTATACTAAGCTGAGGGGTTTGAATGGTTGGACTGTCTGCTGGCAAACTTCAGCCAGTCTCCACTGTAGGGCTCATGCACATGACCGTTGGCTGTTTTGCTGTCCACAAATTGCGGATCCGCAATACACGGATATCGACCGCGTGCATTCCAGCCCCTAAAAGAAACGTCCTATCCTTGTCCGTAATGCAGACAGTACATTGAAGTGACAAAAAAATGTGGATCGAATGCGGAACCAAACCACAGTCGTGTGCATGATGAGCCCTTAGTCGGGAAGCTTGATGAAATTCTCTCCGCATTCCACACGAGGTCACAGCTTGAGTGTGATCAGCGGAGGAGCAGGATAATTACTGGGAGGAAAGGGAGCAGCCCGAAGGGAAGTGTACCGCAGGCGTCTGATCTCCAGCAGAGCGAGCAATCCAGGAAGAGATACTTAGCGTGAGCGCCAGTCCGGCCTTTCATGTCTGATGCGACACTTCTGATAGAAGTGCAGGCTGTGATGTCACAGAGTAAATATTATGCAGCCGACATGCGTCACACGACACGAGGAACGCAAATGTGTTATTTATACATCTGACCATACCACAGGTTCTGCTGCCACGTGAGAATTCCTGGTCCTAGGGCCCTCCGAGGAATATGAGCTCCATACAGACGGCTCAACGCTTCCTTGTAAGAAGAGTCTGTATTTTGGTGATCACTTAGCTTTAATCCACTCCATTCTTCCAGTCCCTTAAAGGGACTACGTTGTATGCTAGGAAACGCTGTCCACAAATTCTTTTTGTTAAGTATCTTTTTAATCAGTATTATAAACCCTATCAGGAAGTATACTTGGTTTAACAGGGTTGATACTGCTGACAGGTCATCTTAAAAGGAAGTCTGTCACCTACATGACATGTTTTAAACTGATAATATAGCTCTGTGGGATGCAAATACATAACACTGATGGTACCTTAGCTTAGTTTTAGAGAGACTCCAAAATGAAGTTTTAAAGATATGCAAATTAGATATTGCAAGTGCCCAGGGGCGGCGAGTGTGCTGCAAGTGCCCAGTGCTCCTCGTCTTACTTGTGCCTGATTCCTCCCCTCTGTATCATCCCGCCAGCCCTGTGGTGTCATTCTTATCTCCATTTGTAATCCAGCGCCTGCACAAATCACCACCAGGCCGGGGCATGCGCAGTACATTGCCGACAGATGGCAGATGCATAGTGATATGAAGTGCGCATGCGCCAGTTAAGTAACCAGTAACCAGCACATGCATATCATTCACTTGTCTTGTGAAAATCGTTTGTAGCATTCCTAAGAAAAAAGACTGTTATTCTTTATGCAAACGAGGGTTTTAGTGCACTGGTGCACTTAGGGGCTAGGCCCCTCCCCTTAATGCACTTAAAGCATAATTTGCATCAAGAGTAAAAATCATTTTTCTCTGTAATGCCACAAATGATTTTCACAAGACAGTTATAATTTTAGAGCAGCAGGATCAACCCTACCAGACACTATCTCTGAGGTTTAATAGGGTCGATTCTGCTGCCATGTGCTCTTTAAACGACTCGAATAGGGCAACTAACCAGGCTGAATAATCATCCAACAGAACGACTCTTCTTACAAGGAAGCATTGAGTCGTCTTACAAATAGTTTGGTTTAATACAGTTGGTCCTGCTGGCAGGTGCTCTTCAAAGGGTTCTAAGACTGATGGAGTAAACTTCGGGTTGACTATCAATGTGTGATCGGTGTACGTCTCACCCCCAGGATCTCCATGATCAGCAAAACAGAGGGACACCCCTCCTTTATTTGCATCAGAGAGGGTCCTGGGTTACTGAACTTTCAAAAAAGAAACCCCGCACTTCCCCTTGCAGTGTATTATTGTCAATCAGATCAATGCTCTTGGAATTTGTAGAAGCTCTTACAATATCGGCTGCGTAGACATCGGCCTTCATAGTCAGTAGACTGTGGCATACGTCCAATTGACCGTTCAGGGCCGCCAGGTGCAGAGGGGTCCGCTTGGTCTAAAGCAATGAAAGTGAATTACTGGTATCAGCTGGAAATGAGAAAATTAGCAACTTTATAATTTTCTTTCTAATTTTACCAAGTTTCCTAACCTAAATCTTCTATTTAAATTTTTGAAGAACCTCAAGTAGAAGATGTCTGCTGAAATATTTCTACCCATACTAAGTTTTTTTTATCTGCCCAGAGTACCCCAAACACCGCACATTTTTGCCCTGTGTCCTGTTCTTCATGTCAGTGCTTTCCTTCCCTTGTTCTCAGCTTCACTGCATCCTGGCAGGATGTTTACATACAGAACTTCCTGTTTTCATCAGCTTCTTGCTGGGTTTTCTTTCCAATTTCAGCATGTAATGTTTCTCAGGGCTTGCTCTGCGTAGATAACATGGAAAGGGGAGGTGTACTGGCATGACTACTGCAGAGGGAACAGTATGGCAGGTACCACAAGCCCTGTGAAACATTATAAAGCAAAGCATGCTGGGTTTGGTTGGAAAACTTAGCAGGAGGATGATGAAAACAGGAAGTTCTGCATGTAAACATCCTGCCAGAATGCAGTGATGCTGAGAACAGAGGAAAGAAAGTACTGACATAAAAAATAGGTTAAAGTGGAAAAATAATTGCGTGTTTGGGGGGTACACTGGGCAGATAAAAAAGTTAATTGTGTCTTGTAGAACTACTTTAATACATACAGGCAGAGGACACACAGACTGAGTCTCCCTTGCATCTCCACTGCCAGCCTCAAACAGGAGTTAACCAATACAATGACAATACTCCAATATGCTTACAGGAGTTTGTGGTTAGTTGGGATAGGTCTTATATAGACTGGATGGTATTTACCAGTGACATGATGTCGATACTGGCCAGGTGGGTTCCCACAAGTAATTTCACAAGATGGTTGAAGCCATTTTGGGAGCACAGGTGAAGGGGTGTCAGACCAAGCTTGGTTTTTGCATTCACAAAGGCTTTGTGCCAGAGTAGGACATCTGCGATCTTGTCATGGCCGTTCTCACAAGCCAGGTGTAAAGCTGCTTTGCCATGCTGCAGATGGAAAGGAGGAACAGTCAATGAACATTACTACCATGCATTCTTATAGGTCATTAATCGGTAATGCCGCGTTCAGTGAGTTACATCCTGAAAAAAGTATCACAAAATTCTGAAAAGTGACTGAATGTTAAGAACTTTCAATGAATCTCAAAAAAATATTCAATACCCCTAAAAAGCCTTAGGAGTTTCATTACTAGCATCTTACTCCCACTTGGTCAAAACTTAAGTTCATTTAACTTATGTTCGGTAAAAAAGGGGAGTGTCCAAAACAGATGGGCGATTCATTTTCCATAACACACATGCACATATAGTTAACTGGATCATTTAGACAAGCATCTGCAGATACTTAAACACATCTAATGTTTTAAAGACAAATAAAGCAATGGATACTGTACTTATTTCCCTAAGTATCAGGGGGTGAAAAGTGTATTTAATGTGAAATCAGCACCTGAACTGTTTTTACTATAATAAAAGGTTTGTTCAAATTATATTGGTGCCTCAATGGATCTTACCTCATCAAATACATCCACTCTGGCATGATTCTGCAACAGGATTTTTCACAATCGCAATATGACCTTTCTCCGCAGCCACAAGTAATGGCGACCATCCATTCTACAAAAAAAAAAAAAACAGGCATAAATTCATCGACAAATGTTCATATCACTTTCACGCTACTTGTTGAGGAAAATAGGACATCAATGTTTATTATTTCTAACATGTTCCTTCCAAAAATAATCAAAATGAAACTGGAACCTGTGTGAAAATACTCAATGCTGACCTCTGAGAGTGACCTCCTCCCTGATACATAGAAGAAAGAAGATTTCCTCTTGATATTAACATCAACCCACACAACTATTTAGCATCATCGAAAAATAACAAAAAGTGACATTGTACTGACATGTCTGATAATAAACTAAATAACGGCACCCACTACCATACACTGCACCCCCACTGTTTATGTGCCTAGACCTAGGGATATACTTTGCTCAGAACAACAGTAACACAAAGTAGAAATACTGAAAGTTAAATTACAGGATGTTTTTACTACTACTACCTATGTATATAATACTGCTCCTATGTACAAGAATATAACCACTATAATACTGCTTCTATGTACAAGAATATAACTACTATAATACTGCTCCTATGTACAAGAATATAACTACTATAATACTGCCTCCTATGTACAAGAATATAACTACTATAATACTGCTCCTATGTACAAGAATATAACTACTATAATACTGCTCCTATGTACAAGATATAACTATATAATACTGTGCTCCTATGTACAAGAATATAACTACTATAATACTGCTCCTATGTACAAGAATATAACTACTATAATACTGCTCCTGTGTACAAGAATATAACTACTATAATACTGCTCCTATGTACAAGAATATAACTACTATAATACTGCTCCTATGTACAAGAATATAACTACTATAATACTGCTCCTGTGTACAAGAATATAACTACTATAATACTGCTTCTATGTACAAGAATATAACTACTATAATACTGCCTCCTATGTACAAAGAAATAACTACTATAATACTGCTCCTATGTGTACAAGAATATAACTACTATAATACTGCTCCTATGTACAAGAATATAACTACTATAATACTGCCTTCCTATGTACAAGAATAACTACTATAATACTGCTCCCTATGTATGTATAACTATAATACGACAAGAATATAACTACTATAATACTGCTCATATGTACAAGAATATAACTACTGATAATACTGCTCATATGTACAAGAATATAACTACTATAATACTGCCCTATGTACAATAATAATAACTACTATAATACTGCTCCTATGTACAAGAATATAACTACTATAATACTGCATCCTATGTACAAGAATATAACTACTATAATACTGCCTCCTATGTACAAGAATATAACTACTATAATACTACTCCTATGTACAAGAATATAACTACTATAATACTGCCTCCTATATACAAGAATATTACTACTATAATACTGCTCCTTTGTACAAGAATATAACTACTATAATACTGCTCCTATGTACAAGAATACATTTACTATAATACTGCTTCTATGTACAAGAATGTAACTACTATAATACTGCTTCTTATATACAAGAATATAACTACTATAATACTGCCTCCTACTGTATGTACAAGAATATAACTTCTATAACACTGCTCCTATGTACAAGAATATAACTACTATAATACTGCTCCTATGTACAAGAATATAACTACTATAACACTGCCTCCTAGAAGGAGCAATGACATTTGTTAGGAATGAAACTCAACCATATATTTTAAAATATAAAGCAGAACATGATACAATGTACGGTATGTTCTTAGTAGCATTTAGCAGTTATTAGTCACCTTCTCCTGTCTGTTCATCGTCTGCTGCATTCGGCTAGATCCTATATGTTTAATCATCTCCAGTAAAAGGTCTTCATTCCCCATCCTGGCGCAGTAGTGCAGTGGAGTCTCCCCTGTCTGCAGGGAGAAAATAAGGACTTTATACCAACATACATATTGTCAAACACATTTACAGATTAACAGCAATAATGATTGTAGGACCACACGTTCCAAAATACTAACAAATTAGGATTTATGTAGAGAAAAGGAGTTATATTCTTGTACATTGGAGCAGTATAATAGTAGTTATATTCTTATACATAGGAGCAGTATTATAGCAGTTATATTCTTGTACATAGGAGCAGTATTATAGTAGTTATAGTCTTATACATAGGAGCAGTATTATAGTAGTTCTATTCTTGTACATAGGAGGCAGTATTATAGTAGTTATATTCTTGTACATAGGAGGCAGTATTATAATAGTTATATTCTTGTACATACAGTAGGAGCAGTATTATAGTAGTTATATTCTTGTACATAGGAGCAGTATTATAGTAGTTATATTCTTGTACATAGGAGCAGTATTATAGTAGTTCTATTCTTGTACAAAGGAGGCAGTATTATAGTAGTTATAGTCTTATACATAGGAGCAGTATTATAGTAGTTCTATTCTTGTACATAGGAGGCAGTATTATAGTAGTTATATTCTTGTACATAGGAGGCAGTATTATAATAGTTATATTCTTGTACATAGGAGCAGTATTATAGTAGTTCTATTCTTGTACATAGGAGCAGTATTATAGTAGTTATAGTCTTATACATAGGAGCAGTATTATAGTAGTTCTATTCTTGTACATAGGAGGCAGTATTATAGTAGTTATATTCTTGTACATAGGAGGCAGTATTATAATAGTTATATTCTTGTACATACAGTAGGAGCAGTATTATAGTAGTTATATTCTTGTACATAGGAGCAGTATTATAGTATTATATTCTTGTACATAGGGAGCAGTATTATAGTAGTTATATTCTGGTACATAGGAGCAGTATTATAGTAGTTATATACTTGTACATAGGAGTAGTATTATAATAGTTATATTCTTGTACATAGGAGGCAGTATTATAGTAGTTATATTCTTGTACATAGCAGCAGTATTATAATAGTTATATTCTTGTACATAGGAGCAGTTTTATAGTAGTTTATTCTTGTACATAGGAGGCAGTATTATAGTAGTTATATTCTTGTACATAGGAGGCAGTATTATAGTAGTTATATTCTTGTACATAGGAGGCAGTATTATAATAGTTATATTCTTGTAACTTATTTAGGAGCAGTTTTATTCTTGTACATAAGAGGCAGTATTATAGTAGTAATATTCTTGTACATAGGAGGCAGTATTATAGTAGTAATATTCTTGTACATACGAGGCAGTATTATAGTAGTTATATTCTTGTACATAGGAGGCAGTATTATAGTACTAATATTCTTGTACATAGGAGCAGTATTATAATAGTTATATTCTTGTACATAGGAGCAGTTTTATTCTTGTACATAAGAGGCAGTATTATAGTACTAATATTCTTGTACATAGGAGCAGTATTATAGTAGTTATATTCTTATACATAAGAGGCAGTATTATAGTAGTTATATTCTTATACAAAGAGGAGAGTATGCTGTTTATAATGACAATCTCTGCTCTCTTGCCTCTTCCTGAAGCTTTAGTTCTGGATTTAATTCTCTTCACTTTTGGAGTACTGTTTATTATACTGTTTTTCCTTTTTCTAAACCCTTTTTCTGAGCCCCATGAGCGTTTTTTTGTTGTTGTTGTATTGTCACAGTCTCCTTTAGGGAATGGTGCCGGAGCCAAGTACCGGACACGGTTTATGTAACAGTGCTTTCAGGATAAACAGCAGTTTGTATGAAGCCGGGCTTATATACTGAGCCAGCCCCTGAGAGCGCCGCCAGCCTATGGAGTGGCAGCTTATCCCTTATGTGTGGCCACAAATCTTCTAAGGAGTCAACAAGCTGTTTCTGCACTGTAAATTGCCCAAATAAATATTATTATAATACTTAACATTCATTTAAATTCCGCTTTGGGAGGCGAGAGCTGTAGGCAAACAGAATCTATTACAGTAGCTCTTAGAACAGGACGCTCCGTTACTTCACAGTTTTCTTTTTTTTGCCAAAAATATTTCAGAAATTTCTAAACATGTTTTACTTTAATGTTTGCAAATGTTTATGAGATCACTTAGAATTTAGTTGGATAATCCTGAAGACTATTCAGCACCAAGAAGCAGGGCCGCCATCATGGGTCACAGGAGAACCATCCCAAAGAAGGTGCCTTCAACCACCAGTCACAAGCCTCTAAATTCCGCTATATCTACTATATCTTTGACATGAGCATGCCCCAAGTACAGTGTGTGGCCAAATGTGTGCAAAGATGGGGAATTATTTTTGCGGCAATCTCACCCCCACATTCCTTCAATCCTGATATTTTGTATCTTGTTTTTGTACGCCCTTTGGCAGCTGGCACAACATGTTATGTGCACTTTGGCTGAGATTTTTATGCATTCTGCTTTGTACAACATGTGGGAAGGCTCGATGGAAGGATGAAAGGATCAAAGGATTGAAGGAGGGATAGAAGGAAGAGAGGATGGAAGGATGGATTGAAAATCTCGGTAAAAAGATACAAAACATCCTGCGCGATATGATAGTAAATATGCGGAAAATAACGCACTAAAACAATAGATGCAAACATAATACATGGACTAAGCTCTCACTCAAATAATAAAATCTGAGACTCTTAGCCAATATATTTTGATCAAAGCACATTTGTGCCTGTCTACCCTCGCCAAGGTGGTCTCAGTCAGGCAGGTCCTAATCTAAACCTTCCTATGTCCTTCCTATCTAACAGGATGATCTTGATTAGGCGGTACATATAGCTGTGCTTGCTCCTTCTCTCATCGGTTGCTGGATGCACACAGAGGTAACTAGGAGCAGCACACTATATGTACAGGGTCTGCTCTCCTGAATGTAGATGCCCAATGGCATAGGTAGGTTTAGAGTAGGACCTGCCTCGACTGAGACCACACGTGGCGCGCGGTAGGGGGGCACAGATGTGTTTTGATCAAAAATATATTGGCTTTATTTAACCCCTTTCCCGACCAGCGCCGTACATTGTCTCCTGTCGCCCATTACAGTGATTGTACATGTACGGCGGCTGGTGCGGTTGCCAGGGACATGACGGGCACCGCTTGCCGGGTGCGTACGGGCGTCATGGGCCGGGCAAGTCTCTGCTGTTTCTAACAGCATGAGGACTTGCTGCTACTACCGCCATTGGGCGGCGTCTTATAGGGCCTGTCTGATGCGCCCAATCGGGGTGTCTGTACACCATATGAAACTGTAATCCTCGTTGGTGAGGATTACAGTTTTCAAGTGCAATCTTATTGCTGGGGCCACTAGATGGCAGGCCAGGATAAGAAATGAGCAATTCATGGATTTATCTCAGTCTAGTAAATCCCTGATTGCTCATAAAGAAAAAAAAAACACAATATATCAGCTCATATTTGAGCTTAAAAATAGTCAGAAAAAAATGTAAAAAAATGTTAAAAAATATATAAAAAATAAAAAATATATAAAAGTTCAAATCACCCCCCTTTCCGTATAATGAAAAAATCAATACCTAAATAACAATAAATATAGACATCATGGGTATCACCGTGACCGAAAACGCCCGGACTTTTAAAATATAAAAAAAAAATTCCAATACGGCGAATTGTGTGGCGGAAAAAAGCGTCCAAATCAAAATGCAGGAAAAACTATACATATTAGGTATTGCCGGATTCGTACTGACCAGTAGAATGAAAGTAACGGGTCAGTTTTAATGCACATCAAATGCTGTAAATAAGAAACCCATAGAACTGTAGCGGAATAGCGTTTTTTTTTTTCCAATTTCACCCGATTTGGAATTTTTTTCCCGCTTCCCACTACACCATATGCAATATTAAATGGTGGCGTTGGAAAGTACAACTTGTCTCGCAAAAAACAAGCCCTCATACAGCTATGTGAACAGAAAAATAAAACAGTTATGGCTGTTTGAAGGCAGGGAGCGCAAAATGAAAATGCATGACCGAAAAAACCTCCAGGGGTGAAAGGGTTAATAGAATGAGGGCTTAGTCCATATATAATGTTTGCATCTATTGTTTTAGTGCATTTTTTCTGTGATTTTATAAAAGATGGATGGAAGAATCGAAGGAAGGAGGGATCGAAGGAAGGAAGAAAGAAAGGATTGAAGGAAGGATCAAAGATTGAAGAAAGGATTGAAGGATTGAAGGGGAGAGAGAAGGAAGGGATGGTTGAATGAAGGATAGAAAGATGGAAGGATGGATGGAAGAATCGAATGAAGAATCAAAGATGCAAGGAGGGATTGAAGGATGGACTGAAGGATGGAAGGAAGGACCGTATTAAGGAATGATTAAAGGAAGGATGGAAGGAAGGATCAAAGGATCATTAGAATGATGGAAAGAAGGATTGATGATAAGATGGAAGGAAGGATTGATGGAAAGATGGATCGAAGGAAGGAATGAAGGAAGGAAGGATTGAAAGAAGGAAGATTTGAAGGAAGGAAGGATCCTATTGATGATGGCCTCAGATCTCAACCACTTGACTCCCAACAGTCAGTCCATCCAGGAGAAGCAGCAGCTGGACATGGCTTGTCCAAAGTAGAATACCTTTTCATAGCACATGTTGGAGAAAGCTAAGAAACTCTAGACATTCAATCTAATCTATACCTGAGATGTGGTGGAGGAAATATCAGCATCGTGATTCAACAGGAGCCTGATGATCTTCACATCCTCATCCTCACAGTGGATAATGTCTTTACTGACGGCTGCCGCTAAATGTAGAGGAGTCTCCCCTTCCTATATTAAAAAGCAAAGAGTTTCTAGTATCAGATATTATCACAATAAAAATGAACTGCAGTACCATACGTATCCTGCGTACAGGGGTGGCGCTATTCCTGGAGAAAAGCAGCCATGTTCTTCTAGTTCTATAGAGCTACTTTAACTTTAAAGGACTTTTACCATCAGTATCTAGTCCTGAGCATGCTGTGTCACTGGGCATTTATCATCTATATGGACATACCTGGTTGGGTTGGTTGACACAGGCCACAGCATCAGCCCGACTCCTCTCATTGGTCAGATAGGTGAGTATAACGTCCACAATGGGCAGGTGACAGTGCCGGACGGCCGTGTGTAGGGCATTCTCTCTAGCCTGAGGCTGACAAGGTCACAGTTTCAAATAGAAGTCCTAATGCAACATTAATTTAAAAAAAAGTATGTGCACCCCTAATTAGTGTTTAAAACCCTTATATAAACATTAAAAGTTACACTGGGGAGATGAGTGACGCCCTCATGGCAGTACCCAATAAATGCTTTGTAGGCGCTAAGATATATGCAAAAATTTATCCTTATGGCACCATCACAGAATATTATACTGGGGGGACGAGTGACCTATTCCACAGCACTATCAAACAAATGATGGGTGCTAAAATATATGCAAATATTGACCCCATACGGCACCACCACAGAGAACAATAAGTAACTTGTAGGTGCTAAGGTATATGCAAAAATTCATCCTGATGGCACCATCACAGAATACTATACTGAGGAAGAGAAGTGATGTTTCACTCTGGCATTAGGAAACAAATGCTCTGCAGGTGTTGAGATATATTCAAAATGGATCCCCATGGCACCATCACAGAAAGCTATACTGGTGATATAAGTGACATCACCTATTGAACTCTGTGGTGCTAAGATGCAAAAAGTGATCTAAATGCACCATCACAGAAGACTACCCTGGGGGGGACGAGTGACCTTTCCCATAGCACTACCAAAAAATCTTCTCTGGGAGTCAAAATATGTCCAAAAATTGATCTCTGTGGCACCATCACACAGACGTAAAATACTGAGATGGAGTAACTTTCCTATAGTACTACCAAAGTGAATGAATTGTAGGTTCTTCTAAGATATATGCAAAATGGACCCTGATGGCACCATCATAGAATACTATACTGGGGAAGATAAGTAATATTAATCATGTCACTACTAAACAATTACTCCATGGGCACTAAGATATACAGTATGTTCTCTGGGAGTCAAAATATGTGGGAAAATTCATCCCTGTTGCACCATCACAGAGAAGTAAAATACCGAGATGGAGTAACTTTCCCATAGTACTACCAAATAAATTCTTTGTGGGTTCTAAGATATATACAAAATGGACCCTGATGGCACCATCAAAGAATACTATACTGGGGAAGGTAAGTAATGTTAATCATGGCATTACCAAACAATTACTTTGCGGGCACTAAGATATATCCAAAAATGGATCTTCATGGCTCAGAATATGATACTGGCAAGATGGGCAATATCCCCTACGGCACTACAAAGCAAACGCTCTGCTGTGATCTAAGTGCACCATCACAGAAAACTACATAGATGGCACCACCACAAGTGACCTTTCCTATGGCACTATCAAAGAAATACTCTCCGGGTGCTAAAATCTGTGCAACGCCAACGAGGAGGAGTGACCTTACCATAGTACTGCCAAATAAATTCTTTGTGGGTGCTAAGATTTATGCAAAAATGGATCCCAATGGCACCATCACAGCATACTATACTGCAAAGATGGGTGACATTCCCATGGCACTACCAAATAAATAACTTGTGGGCGCTAGGATTTATGCAAACATGTTCAACATTTGCCCTGTGAGAGTCATTCTGGTCATCTATATGTAATGTTATTCTGAAGTGTTGGTCACCTTGCCATCCAAGAATGGCTCCCCTGACTGATGATGGACATGGTGGGCAGAGATTGTGGGTGCTTATCTATAATACTCTCTCTGGAAGAACAGTTCATCAGGAGCTTCATAAATCGGAGTGTCAACGGCTGAGCACGCATGACTGAGGCATAAGCACAATGCCAGGAGTCAGCTAAAATCACGTAAAGCCACAACAAGTCGACCAGTTGAAGCAAGGTCCATCAAAAGGCTTTGTGCTGGAAAAACCTGGAGGCTCTTATTAGAGCTCATTTTAAAGCTCAGGTCCAACAAACCAACATGGATATGATGCTTGGGGGTGCACATACTTTTAGTCCTTCACTTTAGAATATCGAAATCAGCAGAGCTCTTAATGTGACTGAAGCAAGAGATTTACAGCAGAGCTATGGAACAGAAGAAACATTGAGCATGAAGCACCTTGGACTGCCATGTGACCTCCCCGCCCTCCACCAAAAGGGCTCTGATCATCTTGATGTTCCCGTGCTGGGCAGCTACATGCATTGCGGTCTCACCATCCTGACAACGAGAAGGATAAGATGTCACTAAAGATGACAAATTATAGGTGTTCTGCCCCCCTCCACAAGAGGGAGCTCAGGAGCTAAATGAAGAATGATGTATTATTAAGATGAGTGCAGCTGTATAAATTCATATGAAGTGAGCTCCCTCTAGTGGTGGCTGCAGGCATTCAGAAATGCATCATGTCATTCTATAGAAGGAGATGATTTGGAGCTCTGTGTCACAAGAATTGAGCTCTGATTCCCTACATAGATTTATAATGAAATTACTACTTAGGTAGTTGTTGGTATCTGCTTTCTGGAAATAGGTCATTCTAACTAATTCATAGCAAGTTTTATAAATGAGACTGATATTCACAAAATAAATGAGGTGAGTTCATTGTAGGGTTTTCCTATCACAGACTTGACTATGACTGTTTTTCAACTTATGGGTCCAACATTAATACAGGAGTGCCTGGTCCTCTTTCTCATGGAGCAGGGGGTACAGCTGGATCCATGTGATCTATTCACTTACGTACATACATTACATTACTTATCCTGTACTGATCCTGAGTTACATCCTGTATTATACTCCAGAGCTGCACTCACTATTCTGCTGGTGCAGTCACTGTGTACATACATTACTTATCCTGTACTGATCCTGAGTTACATCCTATATTATACTCCAGAGCTGCACTCACTATTCTGCTGGTGGAGTCACTGTGTACATGCATTACTTATCCTGTACTGTTCCTGAGTTACATCCTGTATTATACTCCAGAGCTGCACTCACTATTCTGCTGCTGGAGTCACTGTGTACATACATTACTTATCCTGTATTGGTCCTGAGTTACATCCTGTATTATACTCCAGAGCTGCACTCACTATTCTGCTGGTGCAGTCACTGTGTACATACATTACATTACTTATCCTGTACTGATCCTGAGTTACATCCTGTATTATACTGCAGAGCTGAACTCACTATTCTGCTGGTGCAGTCACTGTGTACATACATTACTTATCCTGTATTGATCCTGAGTTACATCCTGTATTATACTCCAGAGCTGCACTCACTATTCTGGTGGAGTCACTGTGTACATACATTACTTATCCTGTACTGTTCCTGAGTTACATCCTGTATTATACTCTACAGCTGCACTCACTATTCTGCTGGTGCAGTCAATGTGTACATACATTACATTACTTATCCTGTACTGATCCTGAGTTACATCCTGTATTATACTCCAGAGCTGCACTCACTATTCTGCTGGTGCAGTCACTGTGTACATACATTACTTATCCTGTACTGATCCTGAGTTACATCCTGTATTATACTCCAGAGCTGCACTCACTATTCTGCTGGTGGAGTCACTGTGTACATACATTACTTATCCTGTACTGATCCTGAGTTATATCCTGTATTATACTCCAGAGCTGCACTCACTATTCTGCTAGTGCAGTCACAGTGTACATACATTACTTATCCTGTACTGATCCTGAGTTACATCCTGTATTATACTCTAGAGCTGCATTCCGTGACAGGGCTACTTACACTTATGATTAGGTGTTGTCATGTTTGAGTGTTACTACATCCTGATCAGTAGGGACTGCGCAGAAACAGGACATTCCATGTAATGTGTGTATTGGGTGGAGCTGTACTCACTGATTGCTCCATGTTAACATCGGCTCCGCTCTTCAGCAGAATCTCGGCCACCTTCTCTCCATCTTTTATCCGTGCTGCAATGTGTAATGGAGTCTCCTGGTCCTGAGGGAGAGGACCTTGTTACTCTCTTCCTATATAAAGCCTAATGACTGTACAATGGAAAGTTCTGCCACTCCCTAATATACTTTGTATTTTAATTTTTCAAGATTGCCGCTTGCTGTCAGTGAATGAAATTGGTTAAAACTAGAGAATTGTTTCCCAACATGTGCTCTGTGGTGGGGTCTCGGAGTTGTTTTGTCTTGCAGTTTAGGGTTACCTGGCCTGAAGAAGTTCAGGAACCTCTGGTGTACCGCTATCTCCTTCCAGACATCAGTATTTAGAGCAGAGGTCTCTGACCTGTGG
The DNA here is from genome assembly GCA_900303285.1 of Rhinella marina. Classification (NCBI taxonomy): domain Eukaryota; kingdom Metazoa; phylum Chordata; class Amphibia; order Anura; family Bufonidae; genus Rhinella; species Rhinella marina. The sequence goes on from ONZH01012512.1 coordinate 62,735, forward strand.
CTTACTGGATGTCAGAGCATGATGGGAGTTGTAGCTGTGCGACAGCCAGTGACCCACAGGTTGGACTGTAGTGGTTTAGAGAGAGAAGGTGCTTAAAGGGGATGAAAATCCAGCAGTATGTAAATGCATCGGGCGATCCTTGTAAAGTTCTTACTGTGTTTGTAATAAAAGGAGACCAGATTTTTTGTGACTTTATAATGTCTCGTAACACAAAGCACTTATTCCTCTAATATCCAATAAAGACATCAGCTCCAGTCAGTGATACAGTCATAGCCACAATGTATCAGTGTGGGCCTCTGTCGCCATCAAGTGGCTGAACTAGGAATAACCACAGAAAGCAGCAAAAATCTTGAATTTGGGCCAAACATTACAATATGTTTTCTTCTAAATTTTTCCTTACATTGTAGTTCACCAGGCAGCTGGAGAGCCACATGTTGATGACCACTGCTGTAATGAATGAGTTTTTGAAATAATTTTATTTCAGGCAGTGGTGTACATTGAGAAGTAAGGGCCCCATAGCAAGGATCAAACCAGGACCCCCACACAGGACAGAAGGGTTTCTGCCTAAACCCCTTTACAATGACCCTTGGGCCATTTTTTCCACTGCCTCATTTGCTAAAAGTTGTTCCTTTAGAGGGTAGAGTCCTGACCACCTCTAGTAAAAGAGGAGATGATCCCAACTAAGACTGGGCCCCCTTTTGTCCTGGGCCCCATAGCAGTCACATGGTCTGCCGCTATGGTAGTTACGCCCCTGAATTTAGGTCTCATTTAATGGTCAGAATTCGATCCTTGAAGGGGTTGTTCATTTGGACAATCCCTTTTGGTTGAATCTTCAGATGATAAGCTGCTTGGATCTCCATGGTGTCCTGCTGCTTGGACCTCCATGGTGTCCTGCTGCTTGGACCTCCATGGTGTCCTGCTGCTTGGACCTCCATGGTGTCCTGCTGCTTGGACCTCCATGGTGTCCTGCTGCTTGGACCTCCATGGTGTCCTGCTGCTTGGACCTCCATGGTGTCCTGCTGCTTGGACCTCCATGGTGTCCTGCTGCTTGGACCTCCATGGTGTCCTGCTGCTTGGACCTCCATGGTGTCCTGCTGCTTGGACCTCCATGGTGTCCTGCTGCTTGGACCTCCATGGTGTCCTGCTGCTTGGACCTCCATGGTGTCCTTCTGCTTGGACCTCCATGGTGTTCTGCTGCTTGGACCTCCATAGTGTCCTGCTGCTTGGACCTCCATAGATCAGTTGTAATGTGTGCAGGAGTTAGTGTTCCAATCCCCTGCAGCGCACCACAGGAGATATAAAGAATGACACTGATTTACTCAAATTCATGGGCTGTCCTTGTAATACACAGACACGTTGGGTCCTCCAGATAGAAAGTCGCTCTTTGTAGTTGTTCTCTCCTCTATCTAATAGATATGGACCCTAGACAGAGGACCCCCCACTATCAACCTAGAATTAATTATTAAGGTAATTAACAAACAAGACAATGCCATTAACCCCCTACTTGGACCTTTGGGCTCTCACCTTCCCTCCTTTTGGTTGTACTTGTGCACCGAAGCCAAGTAAGGTCTGGACCACCTGTGGTTTGCAGTTTTCCACAGCAATGTGAAGCGCAGTGTAGTTCTCTTTGGTTCTAGCATCAACTTGGGCCCCCTTTTGTAATAGGGCCTTTACCACTGAAGTGTGCCCCCTTCTGGCTGCTGCATGGAGGCACAGTGCTCCTGACTGCAAGGGTTAAGAAAGACAATGTGCATTAATATACAACACCCAGATCAATGGCACCAATAATAAGTCTCACATACAGGGGTTTAGAATCCAATGAGTTTTTTTTTATTAATCAGTGGTATATTCCATAAGTGCATCCACAGGAGATGTATGCTTAAACCATGTCCCACATTGTATGTAATACCCAAGACTGGAGGTTGCTTATCTTAGCCATGGAACTAATTACATTTTTCTCAGGTCCTCAGGGGCAGTGCTTATCACTTAGCCCCTCCCCTGAGCTGCTTATTTTCTAAAAATATATCAATGATACTGTCTCCCGATAACGTCAACAAAATCTGCTCCACATAACTTGTACCCCCAAGGTTTGTAAAATTTGGGGTGTCCTTATGTCTACTTAGCCAAAACCACAGATGTAAAGTAGAGAAATAGTTACATAGTGAGGTTAAAAAAGACATGTGCCCATCCTATTATCCTGCAGTGTTGATCCAGAAGAAGGTCAAGAACTGGAGGAAACCAGTCACTGCTCATCACCTGCCAAATACTTTACCTACTGTGAAGTATAGTGGTGGCTGTGGGAGACATGGAGACTAGTCAGGGCTGAGGGAGAGTGAATGGAGCAAAGTACCAAAATATTCTAAATGAAAACCTGATCCAGAGTTCTGTACCTCTGACTAGGCTGAAGGTTCACCCTCAAACTATACAATGACCCTTAGCACAGGGTTCCTCAACTACGGTCATCAGGGGCCGGGCCCACCTACCGGTCATGTTTTCGGGATTTCCTTAGTATTGAGCAGGTGATATAATTAGTGTCAGTGCCTCAGGACTTACCACATTCTGTGGGATATTCTCAAATCATGAGCAGTAGGTGGGCCCTGAGGACTGGAGTTGAGGAATACTGCCTTAGCATACAGCCACAACAACACAGGAGAGACTTAGGGACAACTCTGTGAATGTTTTTGAGTGGCCCAACCGGAGCCCTGACTTGAACCTAATGGAAGATCTCCGGAGAGACTTTAAAATGGCTGTCCACCGACTCTGAGAGGATCTCCAGAGAAGAATGTCCCCAAATCCAGGTGTGCAAACCTTGTGGCATCATCTCCACGAAGACTGGAGGCTGCAATCACTGCCAAAGGGACTCCAACTAAGTCCTTAGTAAAGGGTTTGAATACTTATGTCCCATGTAAAGGAGCTGAAGACTTATGTCAATGCAAGATTTTTATGTTTCCTTTTCAGTAAAAATCAGTAAAGATTTGTAACCTTCTGTTCTCTCTCAATATGGGGGATTGAGGGCGGAATGATGGGGGAATTTATAGCACAAGGAGCAAGATAAAAAAAAAAGTATGGTAAAAGCATCTGAAGATGTTCTAAATACATTGTAAGGGTGTGCCAAATGTATTACATGGAGTAAAGAGCTCAAGAGGCAGCGCTGAAATATTCTGCACATATTGATAAATTTGGTACCAGTTGTGCCACTTCCAAGGATGCATGGCATCTGAAAACATGTTGAAGTTTCCCCCACAGTATATTTGTATACAAGTTATAGGGTAGAGGAGGAAGAGTATTTACATGTATACATCATACTGAAAGTAGACATAACAACCAAAGAAAAGACCTCCATTCTTTACACTGCAGGCTGCAATCGTATCTCAATGGGTCCATCAGTCGTTTATGACACTGGCTTTTATACCATACGCACCTTATTGGGCATATGCAGCAGGACGCCCTTTTTCAAGAATGCCAGGGCAGTTTCTGGATGTCCGCACTGTGAGGCGATGTGCATGAGGGTGTCGCCATCCTATGGAAAAAAAAACAGAATGACATTTAGCACAGTATGTTGCAGAGCTGGGGTCCTGGGTTCGAATCCGACCAAGGACAACATCTGCATGAACTTTGTAGGTCCTCCCTGTGTTTGCGGGGGTTTCCTCTGTGTTCTCCGGTTTCCTCTCACACTCCAAAGACATACTGATAGGGAATTTAGATTGTGAGCTCATTTGGGGACAGTGTGATGCTAATGTCTGTAAAGCTGCAGAATAAAGTAGGGCTATATAGGTACATGAAATAAATAAAGAAATAAAATTTGTCAGGGGTTATGGGGACAGGAAGGTTCGAGTTACATCAGCTTTTGTTACCCTGTGGTCTCCTCGTTACATTGTTATTGTTACCAGGATATAAAATTGTTTTTGTTGTTTATATTTTGTGACATTTATTTAATAAACAAATATATAAATGAATTTTTATTAATTTATTCAACTTTTATGATTATTTTAAAGGGGTATTCCCATCTTGGACAATGGGGACATATCGCTAGGATTGAGAACGGGGCCCCGAAAGTGAAGGAGGGCGCACCACGCATGCGCGGCCACCCTCCATTCATTTGTATAGGGCCACTGAAAATAGCCGAGCGCTGGCTCGGCTATTTCCGTCGGATCTATAGAAATGAATGGGACCCGGGTCGCGCATGCTCGGTGCACCCTCCTTCACTTTCGGGGCCCCGTTCTTGATATAGGTGCGGGTCCCAGCGGTGGGACCCGCACCTATAGGACAATGGGGGCATATCCTAGAGATATGTCCCCATTGTCCAAGATGGGAATACCCCTTTAAATGTCTTATTTGTTCTAGTACACATCTGTATATTGCAATCTAGCACATACATGTATCATTATACAACTGCCCTGGGGGTCTTACCAAGACACTAAAAAGGTCAGACCTGTAAGGGGTCACTCATTTGAGGGAAAAGGGTTAAGTTCTTTATCCAGGGTTATATTGGAAATAATTAATAAAAAAACACCATGAAGGACACCCAGCTCTGGAAACAGGTGGCAGTAAATGAGATGGCGGCAGGACGGTGACAGCTGTAGGCTGATAAAGCCTCAGTCACACGTACATTTATTTTTTTTTTGCAGTTTTTGAGACAAACACAGGAGTGGATCCAGAAGAAGGAAAAGTATAAAGGAAAGAGTGATACACGTCTCTATTGTATCCATTCCACAAAAGCTGTATGTGTGATGGGTGACTTATGGAAAGTCTCACCTTAGTCCTTGCTAAAACATTGGCCCGAAACTTCTCTGTGAGGAGTTCAACAATGGCGGTGTGTCCTCTCTCTGCAGCAGTGTGCAAGGGAGACCTGTCCATCTACAGAAAGACAGGGGAGACGTCAGATACCCATGTATAGGTAGAATACTTTACTGTATACCTGATCGTGTGTGATACTGTCTGCTAAGCCACATATCGAATCCTATCATGTGTGATACTGTCTGCTGAGCTGTGTATCTAATCCTATCATGTGTGATACTGTCTGCTGAGCTAATGTATCTAATCCTATTCTGTGTGATACTGTCTGCTGAGTTGTCTATATATTCCTGGTATCTATCCTGTGTGATACTGTCTGCTGAGCTAATGTATCTAATCCTATCCTGTGTGATACTGTCTGCTGAGTTGTCTATCTAATCCTATTATATGTGATACTGTCTGCTGAGCTGTGTATCTAATCCTATCCAGTGTGATACTGTCTGCTGAGCTGTGTATCTAATCCTACTAGTGTGATACTGTCTGCTGAGCTGTGTATCTAATCCTATCCTGTGTGATACTGTCTGCTGAGCTGTCTATCTAATCCTATTATGTGTGATACAGTCTGCTGAGCTGTGTATCTAACCCTATCCTGTGTGATACTGTCTGCTGAGCTGTGTATCTAATCCTACTATGTGCGATACTCGCTGCTTGAGCTGTGTATCTAATCCTATCCTGTGTGATACTGTCTGCTCAGCTGTCTAATCTAATCCTATTATGTGTGATACAGTCTGCTGAGCTGTGTATCTAACCCTATCCTGTGTGATGCTGTCTGCTGAGCTGTGTATCTAATCCTATCCTGTGTGACACTGTCTGCTGAGCTTTGTATCTAATCCTATCATGTGTGATACTGTCTGCTGAGCTGTGTATCTAATCCTATCCTGTGTGACACTGTCTGCTGAGCTGTGTATCTAACCCTATCCTGTGTGATACTGTCTGCTGAGCTGTGTATCTAATCCTATCCTGTGTGACACTGTCTGCTGAGCTTTGTATCTAATCCTATCATGTGTGATACTGTCTGCTGAGCTGTGTATCTAATCCTATCCTGTGTGACACTGTCTGCTGAGCTGTGTATCTAATCCTATCCTGTGTGATACTGTCTGCTGAGCTGTGTATCTAATCCTATCCTGTGTGATACTGTCTGCTGAGCTGTTTACCTTAGCATATCATATGTGATATTTTCTGCTGGGTATCTAAGCTCGTCATGTATGATACTGGTCCAAACCCCCCCCCCCCTCCCCAAACAATAATCTAATAAAAAAGAAAACATTTTTGGTGAAACTGGAAAATACAAAGAAAACAGCCCGCAACAAATGATAATAACGAAATATAAAATCCCTGTGATCATGTACAGTATAAATAATGATCAAAATGAAATATAATTAAAATGCACGTTCACAAATGACCACCAGGTGGAGACATAAACATGGGGACACCTCCAGGTGATGCGGCCGTGTCCCCTTACCATGTGTAGCTCATATAGTGATTTTTTCTGCCGTCCCCGGGATATGATGTTCCCAGACACGTGGGCCCTGACCACAGAATGACAGTGACACAGATCACCGACAGAACACCCTTTATAACTAATATATAGATGAATAATCCCCAGTACAAGACGCAGGACAATGAACAGAGAGGAATACAACCTATTGTAGAGGGGGGTGGCAGGTTACCTGGTCTGTGATGTTAGGGCTGGCTTTACATTGATGGAGGAACTTCACAATCATCTCATCACCTTCCCAGCAGGCGATGTGTAGAGGGGTCTGACCCTCCCCCTATGTAGATATGATATAGATATGAGATGGATAGATAGATAGATAGATAGATAGATAGATAGATAGATAGATAGATAGATATAGATAGATAGATAGATAGATAGATAGATAGATAGATAAATAGATAGATAGACAGATAATAGATATGAGATAGATAGATAGATAGATAGATAGATAGATAGATAATAGATAGATAGATAGATAGATAGATAGATAGATAGATAGATAGATAGATAGATAGATAGATAGATAGATAGATAGATAGATAAATAGATAGATAGAAGACAGATACTCACATTCTGACAATCCACTGTAGCTCCATATTCCACGAGGAGTTTGGCCAGGTCCACGTCTCGTTTTCTACAACATGTATGAAGGGCGCAGTCACCACATTTCTGTTGTTGACAGGCAGCACATTAGCGATTATACCAATAACAGACTCATTGCAAGTGTTACAATGTAAGACACAATGTATCAAAATTGCATGGCTTTCTATTGTCTCCTGATGGGATCTGATGCAGTTTTAGTGTTACACAGACAGCAGTGTGAATAAAGCCTTAGAGGTCATCACATCCCGACCCTATCAACATGAAACATCTGCTTGTATCTTCTATCTGCTCCTTGGGTGCGATGCTCTGCAGGTTGTAGCGTCTTCTTACCTTACTAGTAGCTTTCAGCTGGGCGTCAGTGTGAGATGAGAGCAGTTCCTTACATATCCCTAGATTGCCAGCCTCTATGGCCAGGAACAGAGGGATGCAGCCGTCCTGGGGTGGAAACATTACAATCAGCGAGAAGTCACCAGTACGACCTACTCAGGGCAAAGAGGAGGGCTAGGCTAAGTAGCCGGCTGCCTAAAGCACCATTTTGTACTGTGCTAGCCAGTAAATAGACAATATAAAATGAGATTCTTTAGTGGTTGATACCTTGTAATGGCTAACTGTCCGACCGGAATCTGAAACACAGAAAAACTTATTTTTTTGTCCTTTGTATTTCAATGCACTCACTTTATCTGTAGTTGCTTCTTTCTCAGGTTTCACTGAGGGTCACATGACCTGTGATGTCAGCTTCTCTCCCTGCTCTGCTGATGTTTCATGGACAAGCCTGAGAGATCAGATAAGAGTCTGTACAGGAGACGTCACTGTGCTGGCCACGCCCCCTGCACTGCTGGCTGCTGCTCTCTCCCTGGATTCTTTCAGATAAAATTTTAACCCCTTCAGCCAGCAGACTCTGAGTAGCTGCAGGCAGTGAGGAGACAAATGCTGGGTACAGGAGCTGACAGACTAGAGAAGATCTGCAGAGTACTGCACAAGAACTGGTAGGGGAAAGATCCTGTGTGCATCAGCAGTGTCATTGTACAGCTGGGACTTGTAGTCCTACACATACAACATGCTGATGAGTATCCCAGCAGGCAGACATGTCACTCAGGGCAGCACTTGTATTCACTCCCTTTGCAGAGCAGGGTGGGGGAGGGCCAGAGATTGTTGTTACTGCAGGTAAACAAAGGCCAGAAGAGAACCGGGGAAATTAGGAAATATATATATATATATATTTTTTTTGCCTAAAACCTGCTTAGCTTAGTTATATATTGCTGCCATCAGATTTACAGTACTATATATTTTTTTCATAACTCGGACAACCCATTTAATGCCCAGGGGAGGAGGGACAACAATAAGGAAATCATTATTAACCCAGCAAAGGAGACTCTCCACATAACTGAAGTCAGACCCCACACAGGTGTAAAGAATTGCCTGCAATACCATGAGTGGATTCATACATTCTTCCCAAGATACTGTATATCTGGAAGTCCAGGAAGCTGTCCTTAAACCCCTGGTGAGATATAGCCAACTACCATCAGGGCACATCTGACCTACTAAATACACTGTCTGCAATAGATCCTCTACCAGAGGGAACTATCCTGGACACCATGGAGGTGGCATCTTTATAGTCCAATGTTCCACACCAGGATGGACTAAAAGCCTGCCATGTTTTTATGAAAAATAAAGGAATTGGCACTGCATCTGTATCTGTGGTGGAACTTAACAAAAGTCATCCTCAATAACTACTATTCATTTTGTGACAGCATCTACCTACAGAAGACCGATACAGCACTGGGAAGCAAAATGCAAATCTGTTCATGGCCAAGCTTAAATGTGACTTCCTACCCTCCTGCCCATCAAACCTTTGGCTTACATCTGGACTGAACCAGAACCACAACTAAAAACATTCCATGAAGACTTCAGTCAGTTCCATCCCACCTTCAATTCAACGACTCCTTTACTAAAATACACTTTTTAGACACCATCATCAAGATACAGAGGGTTAGACATCGCTGTGCAGAAATACGTTTGAACCCTACAGGCAAGGAGGAACACTTTGCAAGCCTTTCAATATGGGATTCACTACAGTGGAAAACCAAATTGCAAGAGTCACCAGATATGTGTGTGCTCCTACCTACAACCCAAATCTGAAGATTCTCAGGAGGATTGCTCAGAGACTACAGCCAATACTACAAAAAGATGACCGTCTGAAATCAGTATTTCCAGACCCCTCACTATAGGAAGCCACCTAATCATCGGCAGAAGCTCACTGTCCTCTCCAACAGCAACAGGAACACATACCTCCCAACTTGGTAAATGAACAAAGAGGGACACATTCTGCGGTGCGCTAAGTGCGCCGTGGCAAATTTTTCAGCACTAGGCCACGCCCCTAACTCCGCCCAAAACATAACTATACACCTAATCCCACCCAGTCCCCTTACTGCCCCACATAGTAAATATTCCCCAGTTATGTGCCCCCAGTAATATGCCCAGCTATTCCCCCAGTAATATGCCCACATTGTTCCCCCCTGTAATATGCCCACATTGTGATGCCCAGTAATATGTTGTGCCCCCAGTAACATGCCCACATTGTGCCCCCCCAGTAATATGACCACATTGTGATGCCCAGTAATATGTTGTGCCCCCAGTAATATGCCCACATTGAGCCTCCCCCAGTAATATGTTGTGCCCCCCAGTAACATGCCCACATTGTGCCCCCCCAGTAATATGTTGTGCCCCCCAGTAATATGCCCACATTGTGCCCCCCCAGTAATATGTTTGCCCCCCCTAGTAATATGCCCACATTGTGCCACTTACAGAAAGTTAAAAAAAGTAAACACCATATACTTACCTTCTTCCTAGCAGCATTTGCAGCAGCAGCAGGACATCGGCTGCTGTGGTCTGTGGAGGGGCGGAGCCAAGGCTGACTGCCGGCCGGCCCCGCCCAGACCAGAGGTATGGAGAGCGGCAGGTGTGACGGGAGGGATTATGGATGAAGTAGTGAGCTGATGTTGGCTCTCTGCTTCATCATAATACAGGCAACTGTCTCTGCCTCCTAAGGACGCAGGGACAGCTGCCAGAAACCGGGACATACCTCCCCCGTACCAGAACAGCGGGGCAGCCACTGCAATCCGGGACTGTCCCGCTTGATCTGGGACGGTTGGGAGGTATGGGAACATTCCTCTGCACCAGACAAAATGTAAGACCTGTCCATACCTAATGACCACTGACAAGGCACAGGTCCCGGATACACATCATACTACAAGATCCCAGGTACCTTCACCTGCACCACGCCAAATATGGTCTACTTGATTACACTGTATATACCAAATGTCCTACGTGGAGTCTCTATTTTGGGGAAAATGGTCAAAAGCTTAGAACAAGAACAAGCTCTCATCACTACACAATGAAAGAAGAAAGAAAAGATCTGCCTGTACCAAAACACTTTTGCAGCAATGACCACAACATCACAGACATGAACGTCTTGATGGAAAGTCTTGAGGCATTTCAAATCTAAGAAGGACAGGAAAGTCTGGGAGTACAAGCTCATGACAACCTTTGACACCCTGAGATCAGGAATGAACGTGTCACATGGATTTATGTCCTTCAACATCTGACGTCCGGGGTTCAGCACATTCATGGACGGGATACACAGTATATCGGGGACAATAAAACCTTCACATTCCTTATCTGTAACTGCTACAACTGTTTGATTCCTCCGCCACTAACATTGATCTGCTTTACATCAGTTTCATCTGCATCACTATTCTCATGTATTGTTGTATATAAGTATGTGAACCTTCAGATACGATGTGTTACGACATGCCTGAGGAAGAGGCCTGAGTAGTGTTAAAAGCTCTCAATATTTGTAATCAGCTCGGGCAGTGTGAAAAGTAGCTAACTGGAGGGGGGGTCGCCTGCTTTAGATGGTGATATCTCCTCAATGGTAGCTGCTAGAAACCTGCAACTGGTCTTGTATGAAAGCTGACAGTCCAGGCTTTCATACAAGACCAAAATGAGCTTCATCCCAATTTCTATCAATGATATCTTCCTCTGTCCCTAACATATTGCTGTCATTTTGGTATTGTTTGAAAGCTTGGAATGACTGCTTTCAAACAAGATCAGTTGCATGTTTCTAGCTCCTATCATTCAGGAGGTAGCAGCATCTAAAGCAGCCCTCCCCCCTCCAGGTAGCTACCAACTGCTGGAGCTCCACTCCACAAAACAGTTAGGGGGTTAAAAGGTATCAACCGCTAAGGAGTCTGATTTTTATATCTTTAGGAACACCACTGCCGGGGGGTGGGTGGTGGTCTTTAAAGGCAAACTATCACTGTGACAGGTTCACCATACCGTGTCCTGGATGAGACGGGCGTCCTTGTGAGAAGCTTTTAGCAATGTCTGCATAACACTGATAGCCCCGGTGGGTCGCTGGGCCGTGTAGTGTACAGGCAGCTGCTCCTTCAGCTGTGAAGAGAACGATGGATAAATGTGGACATTGTATACATATTATAACACAACCACAGGTAATTTTGTGAATCAGATACCACCATGGAAGAAATGGGACTTTCTATAGTAAAGTGACCCTCACAAATTATATTTTCCATGGAGGACAAACTGCACACTAGTCTGCACAATGCCAGGTGTCTGCTGCAGTTGTATAAAGCCACCACCACTGGGAAACTAGAAACAAGCCATCTGAAATTCTGTTTCCAGTTTGGTGGATCCGAAGAACCTGAGTCTGGAATGTTAACTATGACCCAGACCTCGTCAACCCATAGGAACCACCAGCCTCTCCAGCCATGTCCATAGATCCACTGGCAGAGCTGAGGATGTCATGGCAGCACAAGGAGGACTAGTTACATATTGAGCTCTATGGTTTAGGAGGGAATGTTTAACAAGAACATCTGCAATGTTCTGGGGTTCACATACTATTGGGTCACGTCATGTCTACTGTATCAACCCAGTATAGTAAGTATATTACAGTATACTGTTACAATATAATATACGGTATATTAGGTTGACGGCTTACCCCTCCAGGAAGGTTTGGTTCTGCTTTCTTCACCAGCAGTAGACGGACAATCTCATCTTTAGAACTTGCTGCAGCGACGTGTAATGCTGTGCGGCCGTCCTGAAATGATACAGTAAAGGGTTACTACAGAACAAGGAGGAGGAGATGGGTCACCCCCAAATCAGCGCGAAACAGTGACAGAAGCTCACCGGGAGAAAGCAATATTGTCAATGCAACTCTGGAGGTGAAAGGAGTACTACTCCCATTTTACCTTCACTACCGCAGTGCCAGACACCCAGTGCCTCCATACCAGTGCCAGACACCCAGTGCCAGACACCCAGTGCTCACATACCAGTGCCAGACACCCAGTGCTCACATATCAGTGCCAGACACCCAGTGCTCACATATCAGCGCCAGACACCCAGTGCTCACATATCAGCGCCAGACACCCAGTGCTCACATATCAGCGCCAGACACCCAGTTTGCTCACATATCAGCGCCAGACACCCAGTGCTCACATATCAGCGCCAGACACCCAGTGCTCACATACCAGTGCAGACACCCAGTGCTCACATTACCAGTGCCAGACAACCCAGTTGCTCACATATCAGCGCCAGACACCAGTGCTCACATATCAGCGCCAGACACCCAGTGCTCACATACCAGTGCCAGACACCAGTGCTCACATATCAGCGCCAGACACCCAGTGCTCACATATCAGCGCCAGACACCCAGTGCTCACATATCAGCGCCAGACACCCAGTGCTCACATATCAGCGCCAGACACCCAGTGCTCACATATCAGCGCCAGACACCCAGTGCTCACATATCACGCGCCAGACACCCAGTGCTCACATATCAGCGCCAGACACCGCCAGTGCTCACATATCAGCGCCAGACACCCAGTGCTCACATATCAGTGTCAGACACCCAGTGCTCACATATCAGTGCCAGACACCCAGTGCTCACATATCAGCGCCACACCCAGTGCCACATATCAGTGCCAGACACCCAGTGCTCACATATCAGCGACACCCAGACATATCCCAGTGCTCACATATCAGCACACCCAGTGCTCACATTGCTCACATATCAGCGCCAGACACCCAGTGCTCACATATCATGTCAGACACCCAGTGCCACATAACCAGTGCCACCCCAGCACCGCAGTGCTCACATCAGCCCAGCATATCAGTGCTCACATATCAGGACACCCAGTGCTCACATATCAGCGCCAGACACCCCAGTGCTCACATATCAGTGCGCCAGACACCCAGTCACATATCAGCGCCAGACACCCAGTGCTCACATACCAGTGCCAGACACCCAGTGCTCACATATCAGCACAGCCAGTGCTCACATATCAGTGCCAGACACCCAGTGCTCACATATCAGTGCCTTCTGCCTCCAGTGCCATAACAGTGCCAGTGCCTCCATACCAGTGCCAGACATCCCTCGTGCCTCCAGACATCCAGTGCACAGCCCCATACCATACCAGTGCCAGTGCCTCCAGTGCCATACCAGTGCCTCATACCAGTGCCACCCAGTGCCTCCTACCAGTGCCAACACCAGTGCACCATACCAGTGCTGCCCATGACATCCAGTGCCTACCAGTGCCTCCATACCAGTGCCACACCCAGTGCCTCCATATAGCTATCAGCCCAGTGTCACATATCAACGTAGACACCCAGTGCTTCCATATCAGAGTTAGACTCCCAGTGCCGCATATCACTGCCAGTCACTTAGCCCCTCATACCAGTGCCAACACCCAGTGCACACCACCTGCTGCACACTGCACACTCTCCAGTCACCAGCTCTGATGCTGCTTCCTTTCGTTTGACAGCAATATCATTCTGATTTATTACACACTGGTGTCCTGGTGGCTGGTGGAGTATGTGGCCCCTAAACTGCAGGTTGTGCACCCCTGACATAGGCCAGTGTCACAGCTGTAGACGTTTTGCGGTCCGCAAATTATAGATCCACAAAATACTGGCCATGGGCATTCTGCATTTTGCTTACACCTTTACCTGTGAGGCCCCATTCACACGTCCGTATTTTGCATCCGCATCCTCTCCGCATCCGTTTCCGCATTTGCGGACAATTATGCGGATAGTATGCGGATCCATTCATTTCAATGGGTCCCGAAAAAATGCGGACATTGCACCATATGTTGTCCGCATCCGTTTCTACGTTCCGTTTTGCGGATCCGCAATCAGAAATCCTCCTGTCCTACTTTTTCTCCTGTTTTGCGATCCGTAGCCCAATACAAGTCTATGGGACATCCGTAAATGCGGAAGACATGCGGAAAGCCATCCGCATGTCATCCGTATTTGCGGATTCCGTTCCAGGAGGGGTGAAAAAAAGATGTTATTCACCTTCTTTTTGCGGATCCGCAAAAAAACGGATGACATATGGATACATTCCTTTCCGTTTTTTACGGAAAGACGGAACGATGTCTGGAAAAACGGAGTTTTTTGCGGAACAACGGATCCGCAAAAAACTGACCGTTTTCCAGGATGTGCACACATACGGACGTGTGAATGGGGCTTATGGGGTCCCATGCACCCACTGGGAGGAGGAGGGAGGCCCCATGTTTAGTCAGATATAGTCAGGTCCCCCTACCCTCCGGGACAGTGACGTTATTTGTCCCAATCCTGTGATGATGGAGACGGCGATCTAAGGATGGTTAACCATCTCTACTGGATGGGCTCCACCAATGTCAGACCCACAGCTCCTTATCAGACGTAACCATTGTACTGGGATCCAAGCCTATCAGGTCCTGCTGAGCTGTGTATCTAATCCTATCATGTGTGATACTGTCTGCTGAGCTATGTATCTTAATCCTATCATGTGATACTGTCTGCTGAGCTATGTATCTAATCCTATCATGTGATCACTGTCTGCTGAGCTTGTATCTAATCCTATCATGTGATACTGTCTGCTGAGCTGTGTATCTAATCCCTATCATGTGATACTGTCTGCTGAGCTGTATATCTAACCTATCATGTCATACCTGTCTGCTGAGCTATGTATCTAATCCTATCATGTGGTACTGTCTGCTGAGCTGTGTATCTAATCCTGTCATGTGTGATACTGTCTGCTGAGTTGTGTATCTAATCCTATCATGTATGATACTCTGCTGAGATGTGTATCTAATCCTATCATGTGTGATACTGCCTGCTGAGCTATGTATCTAATCCTATCATGTGTGATACTGTCTGCTGAGCTGTGTATCTGATCCTATCATGTGTGATACTGTCTGCTGAACTGTGTATCTAATCCTATCCTGTGTGATACTGTCTGCTGAGCTGTATATCTAATCCTATCATGTGATACTGTCTGCTGAGCTATGTACCTAATCCTATCATGTGTGATACTGTCCTGCTGAGCTTGGTATCTAATCCTATCATGTGCGATACTGTCTGCTGAGCTGTGTATCTAATCCTGTCATGTGTGATACTGTCTGCTGAGCTATGTATCTAATCCTATCATGTATGATACTCTGCTGAGATGTGTATCTATCCTATCATGTGATACTGTCTGCTGAGCTGTGTATCTGATCCTATCATGTGTGATACTGTCTGCTAAGCTGTGTATCTGATCCTATCATGTGTGATACTGTCTGCTGAGCTGTGTATCTAATCCTATCCTGTGTTATACTGTCTGCTGAGCTATGCATCTAATCCTATCATGTGATACTGACTGCTGAGCTGTGTATCTAATCCTAACATGTAATACTGTCTGCTGAGCTGTATATCTAATCCTATCATGTGATACTGTCTGCTGAGCTGTGTATCTAATCCTAACATGTAATACTGTCTGCTGAGCTGTGTATCTAATCCTATCATGTGATACTGTCTGCTGAGCTATGTATCTAATCCTATCATGTGATACTGTCTGCTGAGCTGTGTATCTAATCCTTTCCTGTGTGATACTGTCTGCTGAGCTGTGTATCTAATCACATCCTGTGTGATACTGTCAGCGGAGCTGTGTATCTGATCCTATCAGACACTCTTACACAATGCAGTACTGTCTACAATCTCTTCATGGAAAATCCAATTTGTGAAAAAGTTGTAAAAGTTTGTTGTGTAGTCCCTGGAGAAACAGCA
Organism: Rhinella marina; assembly: GCA_900303285.1. Classification (NCBI taxonomy): domain Eukaryota; kingdom Metazoa; phylum Chordata; class Amphibia; order Anura; family Bufonidae; genus Rhinella; species Rhinella marina. The sequence continues at coordinate 78,735 of ONZH01012512.1, forward strand.
GGAGGTCCTCAATAAAAGGTCATCTCCAAGACGGAGGACTGATGTAGTCCACCTCACATCAAGAAACAATGTAACGAGCAGCAGTGAAATACTGTATAGAGGGAAGGGAGGTAGATAGATAGATAGATAGATAGAGATAGATAGATAGATAGATAGATAGATAGATAGATAGATAGATAGATGATAGATACGAGATAGATAGATAATCATTGTGTATTCTCCCTCAGTCTGCAGTATTTGGCGGCACGTTCCCCTCCCTGTGTATAATGGCCTCCATCCTCACTACTCGCCTGTGTCTTCTCCTGGACACTGACTCCCAGGTCCAGGAATCGTTCCACTATGGACAGCCGGTTCTCTCTCACAGCGATCATGAATGGAGTCAGACCAGAATCCTAAGGATACAGAAAATACACAAATAACAGAGAGCGAAGTGTTAGAAAAATATAATGTGCAATCATGAAGCCCCCACAAGACTATCTATCTCATATCTATTATCTATCTATCTATCTATCTATCTATCATGGGCCCCATACAATTCTGATCACAATCTGTGTAATTTTAGTATAGCGGTTATATAATCTACTTTTCTTCAGGTTTCCAGTCTCTGTGCACAGAGCGGTGTACTGCTACTTGTAGTCCTTGTTTGCTTTGTCTGTCTGTGGTATAACGGGCCCCAGTTCTGGTACAGGTCCTGACTGAGCAGCTCGGCGGTGGTTCTGTGATGTAAGATGTTGGTGGTGAGTCACTAAGAGATGAGGAAACTCCACATCTCAGGACCGGGGATGTTCTGCCGTTGGCCGGGCTCCAGGTATAAACACCTCGGCTTTCAGGTTCGGTTACAATGACTCAGACGGTTTTTGTTTCATGGCGTTTATCTCAGTCATCTCCTCCGTCTGGTTCCAGGAATGTTTGGCGGTGGTATAGGACCTCACACGTGAAGGACACCCAGGGGTGTGCGGGTTATCAGCAGTGAGACTTCTAATGATTGCGGGGGTATGTTCAGGCATTAAGGGGTGGCATTATTATGTTTGGGCACTATATGTATGTATTATTTTAGCACATTATGGTTGCACTTTTCAGATATTGCATGATTGTGTTATTTGGGCACTGCATGCAGACATTGTACGTACGGTGGTATCTGAGTGCTATATGGAAATATTTTTCAACCACAGGTCAGTATTATTTGGGCACTATATGGATGCATTATTTTAATACATTATGGCAGTATTATACAGGCATTGTATGGTTGTGTTATTTGGGCACTGTATGGCTGTATTAATCAAGTGAATTAAGGTGGCTTAATTCAGACATTTTTGGGTAGTATTATTATTTCACTCCATGGCAATATCATTTTGACACTGAAGGGCGATAATATTTGCATACCATATAGATGTATTAATAAAAAGCATTATAGCAGTATTATTTAGGTACGGTATGTTGGTGTCATTTGGGGATGTTATAGTATAATTGAGAAACTGCATAGCTTTGTTTTACTATATTATGGTTATTATGGTGGCATTAACTGGGCACTGTATGACAGTATTATTGGAAAATATATCACTGTATTTTGTACATTATGGTTGTACTATTTAGGCATTAAGTGGCAAACCTATTTGGAAGCCGTATGAAAGCTGTATGGCAGCACAAGCACATTATATGGTGCTATTCAAGCGCTGTACACTGGTGTTATTCGGGCAGTATATTGTAGTATTATTGGGCGCTTTATCGCAGCACTAGCACATATTAGTGGTGTTATTCAGACGCTGTACACTGGTGTTATACGGGCAGTATATTGTAGTATTATTGGGCGCGATATGGCTGCATTATTTGAGCACATTTTGGTGTTAATATTCAGACACCACACAGTGGTATCTGGGTTCTGTATGTAAAATATTATTTGGAAACTATGTAGCAGTATTATTTTTGCACTGTACAAGTTGCAAAGTTTTGCGATTACTTTCTTAACCTTTACGAATGATTTTATACACTTTTCTACAAGCATCTGATAGTCCTGAATTTATTAGTCACAGTAAAATGTCAGCACCACTGCAACTCTGAACTAGTCCTACCCACACAGCTTATGGTTCGTTACAGTGTATCAGCCTGGCATTCGGGGCAGGAAAACAACTCTTTTCTGCTGTGTTGTGCTCATGAAGGACTTCTATGCTGATACCATGTAACAAACCTCAGCTGTGAGACGTTATCAGTGTCTGGATGTAAATCTCTTAGTCCGATGTGAATGGAATCAATAAGAAGAGGAGTAACGAGGCTCCTGATCCAAAATCTCTTCCCATTTCCAGTTCTGGTGTTCTAGGGAGCAGAGTGGCCCTTGGGCCCCTTTAGGCACCCGGGCCTGGGGCCACTGCTCGCTCTACTCCTCTTATAGCTGCACTTCTGCTCACAGGTCCCAGATTATAACATTTTCTGAATTATTGGACCTTCATTAGGGGATAGATAATACTACAGTAAAGGGAAGAGATAACAGACATCTGCTTGCTGGATTATCAGATGGCAGATTAAGGGAATTGCACTGTATGCACATTTAGAGAATTGCATCACAGGCAATCGCCTAATGTAATATAAGCAGGAGCTTGTGGTAACAATCTGCAAGGGGCTGTTCTGTGCTGATTTACCTCTATGTATAGGCGGTAGGTCTATTCTCTTATATAAGGGAGTTAATATTTATGCAATTGTGTGGTGCAGTCATTAGAAGGACAGCATAGAAGTGTATATATCCCTTAGTGCTGAAAAATAAATATATTAGGACACTGCAGAAACTGCAACTCCCTAAAGACTTGAGCTCAGAGGAATTGAGAAATGATTCAATTAGGAAACTGCATAAATAGCAACTTCCTAAAGACTTAGACGTAGAGGAATGGAGAAATGTTTGTATTAGGAAACTGCATAAATGGCAACTTCCTAAAGACTTGTGTTTAGAGGAACTGAGAAATGATTATACGAGGAAACTGCATAAATAATAACTACCTAACTAGCTTAGGCTATTTTCACATCTGAGGTGTGAATTCCCGCAGGCTGTTCCAACAGCATGCTGAAATTCTCCGGATCTGTCACTGCTGGATATACGTAACACGGAATTCCAGCCAGCCCCTGAATAAAGAGGTCCGGAGGAGATCCGGCCACATTCCGGCAAAAATGTGGAGAATCGGCCAGACACAAACCGCTGCATGCTGTGGCCTGTGTCCTGCCGATTCCCGGCATTGTTAGATCTACATGCCGCAGGTGTGAAATTAGCCTTACTGGAATAGAGAAATGATCATATTAGGAAACTGCATAAATAGCAACTACCTAAAGACTTGTGCTCAGAGGAACTGAGAAATGATTGTACGAGGAAACTGCATGAAAAACACTTGAATAAGCAAAATTTTTAGGAAAGTTGATTACTTAATTAACCAGGGAATTGCATAAATAGCAACACCCTAATGTGATATTATAGCGCTTCTAGGGGAGCGTGTCGCAGGACCATGGGGCATACAGAGGTGTAATAGGACCGCACGTCTGTAGTGGTTACGACCGCTGGGCCCCCACTAATTGCTAGATCAGGAGCCCCCAATCCTTCATCCTATCTACAGTCGATGTGGGAAAGAATCGTATAAAGCAATGGCTGAGCATGCCCACAACATTTTCTATACAAGTCTATGGGAGATACAGAAACGATGATTGGGGCGCCCCAAAAAATTACTTTAAGGAAACTACATAACACAATGCAATAGAGAATTGCATAAATACTAACACCCTAATAAATGTGATTGTGGAACTGCATAAATAGCAGCTAAATCATTCAGCATAAGGGCTCATGCACACGACTGGTGCTGACCCGTGCCCGTATTGAGGCCTGCATACATGGGCACAGGCCATGTGCAGCCCGCATCACGGATCGCGGACCAATGGGTCCGCAATCCGAGAGATGCAGAGCGGAGGCACGGATCAGGCACGGAGCGCTACTGTGTGCTTCCGTGGTGTTTCTGGCCAAGCCTCTGCACCGCAAAAAAGTAGCGCAAGCATGGTCAAATAGGTCCGCGATCCGAATCCGGCGGCCCCACTGTCTTTTGGCGGTGCGGAGGCTCAGACAGAAACCCCACAGAAGCACCACGGAGTGCCTGCGTGGGTCTGCGTGATGTGGGTGCACATGGCCGGTGCCCGTGTACTGCGGACCCGCTGCATAAATAATAGCACTCTGGTAATTTATTTGAGCTGCTGCCTGGACAGCAAATTGCATAAATAGCAACTACATAAAAGAAAGAGACATAAATGAGCGCATTAGGAAATTGCACAACTAGAAATCCCCCAACATCACGTCTTGTTCTGCAGAATGAAGAGTTAATGACGTCACCCACCGGGTCGGTTTCGAGGGCTCCTAGATCCCCTTTGTCGATCCCTTTCAGAGTCTGCTCCAGGGTGATCCACTCGCCTCTGGCGGCCAGCTGCAGGATCCTGCTCTCGGCATCTGACATGTTGCGGAGCCCTCAGAGCTGCGTGTCCCTGCGGTGCGACATGTATGTGCGGTGTGAGCCCGTGTGCTCAGCGCTGTGCAGTCTTGGCAGGAGGTAATGACCCCTCCACATCCTCCTCTATTGACACAGACTCCCAATCACAGGCCCTGACCCGGCCCGGCTCTGCTAGACGCCTCCACCTCCTCCTGTGTAGCTTGGTTACCTTGGCACTGGACTCTTTTTAAATGGGGGGTGGAGGAATTTGGCATTTTCTCGCAGAAAGAAAGAAAAAGGAAAGAAAGTATCTGCCACTTTAAGAGGCTTGTTACAAAGTATCAATTACACAAGTTCTAGAAATCGGCAGATCTCGGGTTCTGTTTTACCGGCTTTGTCTTTTTCCAGCAGTGATTGACTTTATTCGGCCTCATTCACACACGGAAATCGCACATTTGTGTAGATTTGCAGGTTCGCTGTTCTCCTATTATGGAGCCATATTTCCTTATATAAGACAGTGGAGGTGACAATGCTGCTCCGTATTTCAGGCCACATTGTCTTATATAGAGGAATCAAAGCTTCAGAATTGGAATTTTGTCCACCCATGTATGTATTTGACATAGCACTTAAAATACGCCCCCTAGTGTCAGCGGAAAAAAAGGCGAATCAGATGCTTCATCTTGCGGATATTGGGTCTTAAAGGGGTTGTCTAAAAAACCATCATGGAATTTTTTTTAAAAAAATTTCCGCGGGGGGGGGGGGGGGGTGGTCGGGGGCAATGTGCTGTCGGGTGGCGCGGGCAGCCCACCCAGCCACTTAAAAAAACACATACTTACCTGTTCTGCGTTGCCGCTGCCCTCAGGTTCCGCGCTCCACTGTCTTCCCTTCCGGCGCGCACGCAGCGTCAGGTCATAGTGCACGCCGGAAGGGAAGATAGTGGAGCGCGGGAGCTGAGGGCAGCGCAGAACAGGTAAGTATGTTTTTTTTAAGTGGCTGGGTGGGCAGGTCTGAGGGGGGCACAAGGCACAAGACGCTGATCTGAGGTCTGATGGGGGCACAAGACGCTGATCTGAGGTCTGATGGGGCACAAGACGCTGATCTGAGGTCTGATGGGGGCACAAGACGCTGATCTGAGGTCTGATGGGGGCACAAGACGCTGATCTGAGGTCTGATGGGGGCACAAGACGCTGATCTGAGGTCTGATGGGGGCACAAGACGCTGATCTGAGGTCTGATGGGGGCACAAGACGCTGATCTGAGGTCTGATGGGGGCACAAGACGCTGATCTGAGGTCTGATGGGGGCACAAGACGCTGATCTGAGTTCTGATGGGGGCACAAGACGCTGATCTGAGGTCTGATGGAGGCACAAGACGCTGATCTGAGGTCTGATGGGGGCACAAGACGCTGATCTGAGGTCTGATGGGGGCACAAGATGCTGATCTGAGGTCTGATGGGGGCACAAGATGCTGATCTGAGGTCTGATGGGGACACAAGACGCTGATCTGAGGTCTGATGGGGGCACAAGACGCTGATCTGAGGTCTGATGGGGGCACAAGACGCTGATCTGAGGTCTGAATGGGGGCACAAGATGCTGATCTGAGGTCTGATGGGGGCACATGACGCTGATCTGACGTCTGATGGGGCACAAGACGCTGATCTGAGGTCTGATGGGGGCACAAGACGCTGATCTGAGGTCTGATGGGGGCACAAGACGCTGATCTGAGGTCTGATGGGGGCACAAGATGCTGATCTGAGGTCTGATGGGGGCACATGACGCTGATCTGACGTCTGATGGGGCACAAGACGCTGATCTGAGGTCTGATGGGGGCACGAGACGCTGATCTGAGGTCTGATGGGGGCACGAGACGCTGATCTGAGGTCTGATGGGGGCACGAGACGCTGATCTGAGGTCTGATGGAGCACAAGACGCTGATCTGAGGTCTGATGGGGGCACAAGACGCTGATCTGAGGTCTGATGGGGGCACAAGACGCTGATCTGAGGTCTGATGGGGGCACAAGACGCTGATCTGAGGTCTGATGGGGGTACATGACGCTGATCTGAGGTCTGATGGGGGCACAAGACGCTGATCTGAGGTCTGATGGGGGCACAAGACGCTGATCTGAGGTCTGATGAGGGCACAAGACGCTGATCTGAGGTCTGATGGGGGTACATTCTGCTGATCTGAGGTCTGATGGGGGCACAATGGGCTGATCTGAGGTCTGATGGCGCACAGTGGGCTAATGTGAGGTCTGATGGGGGCACAGTGGACTGATCTGAGGTCTGATGGGGGCACAGTGGGCTGATCTGAGGTCTGATGGGGGTACAGTGGGCTGATCTGAGGTCTGATGGGGGCACAATGGGCTGATCTGAGGTCTGATGGGGGTACAGGTGGGCTGATCTGAGGTCTGATGGGGGCACAGTGGGCTGATCTGAGGTTTGTTGGGGGCACATTCTGCTGATCTGAGGTCTGATGGGTGCATAGTTGGTATGTGGTATGTTTATCATGACTCCTTTAGTTGCATTAAGTTTGCTGGCAAGCTCTAGATACGATACATTGCTGCGATAGTTATGTAGAAATATAGTAAATACATGCACAATGACTGGACGACTAAAGTGCATAGGGTCAGGTTTTGCTGGGGGGTGGTGGCGCAGCTGAAATTTGGGGATGTGGGGGAATGGGTCGCGTTGGGGGGAGGGGTGTCATCACAGAGAGTGCCTAGGGCAGCATGAACCCTAAATACGGCCCTGTGTGCAAGCACGACCACCACTGATGGATTGTAGGGTGGTCGTAACCATGGAAATGAGCAGTGTGTAATGTGATGGAAAAAGGATGCAATATGCAAAATCACAATACATTGGTAAGTGCCTTGTATTAATTTTCTCTACATGATAAATACCAATTACTGAAGTGAGAGGACCCCTTTAATGAATGAAGTAAGGGTTCCAGATCTGCAATCCTCTGAGGAAGCTTAAAGGGGTCCTCTCACTCCAGCAAATGGCATTTATCATGTAGAGAAAGTTATTACTAGACTCTTACTAATGTATTGTGATTCTCCATATTGCTTCCTTTTTCCATCACATTATACATTGCTCGTTTCCATGGTTATGACCACCCTGCAATCCATCAGCCTATGACAGCTCTAATGTTCCCGGTCGATGCTTTTTCCTATAGTGTGCAAGCATGACCATCTGCTGTTACAGGGAAATAGCTGCTGCAGAAAGGACACACCCCAATGAGCTGCCAGGCTGAAGATAATCTAACAAAGCAATTGGAGCAGTGAATGTGGAGATCTCTGGATCCGTGTGAGGTACAGGGCTGGTTCTAGCTTTGTTAGAAAGAGATTGTCATGTCCTATATGATGTCTGTATTGCATTTTTTACATAATGGCGTGTCCCCTTTAAAGTCCATCTGTCAGCAGATTTGTACCTATGACACTGGCTGACCTGTTACATGTGCGCTTGGCAGCTGAAGACATCTGTGTTGGTCCCATGTTCATATGTGCCTGCATTGCTGAGAAAAAATGATGTTTTAATGAATGCAAATGAGCCTCTAGGAGCAACGGGGGTGTTGCCATTGCACCTGGAGGCTCTGCTCTCTCCGCAACTGCTGTACCCTCCGCACTTTATTAACAGGGCCAGGTGTGATGATTCACTGAAAAAATGCACTAAAACAGTAGATGCAAACAATATATGGACTAAGCCCTCACTCTATAGATAAAATCTGAGACTCTTAACCAATACATTTTGATCAAAATACATCTGTGCCCACCTACCCAGCGCCACGGTGGTCTCAGTCCAGGCAGGTCCTACGCTAAACCTTCCTATGCGGTTGTGCATCTATGTTTAGGTGCGCAGACCCTGCACATATAGTGTGCTGCTCCTAGTTACCTCTGTGTGCATCAGCAACCAATGAGAGGAGGAGCACACACACCTATATGTACCACCTTAATCAAGGTCGCCTCTTAGATAGGTGGGGCAAAAGTGCACATGAATGCTACTCCCCTGGTTTTAGGAGCGCATTCACACCAGAAGGTGCTACACCTTCCAGAGACAAAAAATATTTACGAAAAACAGATACAAACATCCTGCACCATGTGATAGTAGAATGTGCGGATGTACAAGGCTAAATTTAGAGATTCACTGAAAAAATGCACTAAAACAGTAGATGCAAACAATATATGGACTAAGCCCTCACTCTATAGATAAAATCTGAGACTCTTAGCCAATACATTTTGAAAATACATCTGTGCCCACCTACCCAGCGCCACGATTAAGGTGGTACATATAGGTGTGTGTGCTCCTCCTCTCATTGGTTGCTGATGCACACAGAGGTAACTAGGAGCAGCACACTATATGTGCAGGGTCTGCGCTCCTAACCATAGATGCACAACCGCATAGGAAGGTTTAGCGTAGGACCTGCCTGGACTGAGACCACCGTGGCGCTGGGTAGGTGGGCACAGATGTATTTTGATCAAAATGTATTGGCTAAGAGTCTCAGATTTTATCTATAGAGTGAGGGCTTAGTCCATATATTGTTTGCATCTACTGTTTTAGTGCATTTTTTCAGTGAATCTCTAAATTTAGCCTTGTACATCCGCACATTCTACTATCACATGGTGCAGGATGTTTGTATCTGTTTTCCGTAAATATTTTTTGTCCCAGGTGTGATGATGTGTACACTGCAGCTCTGCTTCATCAGTTTGGCTGTTCTGTGTAAGCACACGCTCAGTTAGACTTCAGTACGTGGTACAAAGTGACTGTAAACTTGTTCATTCTCAGTCAGTGGAAGGCAAGAACCTCGGTGTGCCATGAGTCAGTGTCACTGCTTTTACAGTGAAGAAGCCTTTCCAACACTGGAGACTGAATCCTGACCAGGGGGCGCCATTGTTTTTTGAACTGACTTTACGGTGAAGAGCTTCTTACTATACGTATCTTCTATACTACCCATATATATACTTACAGACTTATCATTTGCCCCCTTAGATATCTCCTCTTCCTTCATCTCTGGGATCCTCCGGGCCCCTGATCTGCTCAGTGACTCTTCTAGACACTTTTTGACATCCTCTATCTGAACCCGGGTCTAGAACTGAACTGCATATTCCAGATGAGAACAAGTAAAAGAGGTTGTCCAAGTTATTTTTTGCCCTTTGTATGTTTCCCCTTTCACACGACCCTATGCCCTCCAAGAAATATGGTCCGTGAGCGGGCCATATGTCCCGGAGCAGCATCGATCGTGCGCACGGGAGTGCACTACATCATTCATTGCAGTGATGCTGTGCACGTCGGGCCACCCACGGGCTACTGTCCCGCACTCCTGTGCGCACGATCGATGCTGCTCTGGGACATATGGCCCGCTCACGGACCATATTTCTTGGAGGGCATAGGGTCGTGTGAAAGGGGCCTAACTAGGCAAATATAATTTTCTTTTCAATGCACTTACTTTAACTTCAGTGGCCCCTTTCTCACATTTCACTGAGGGTCACATGACCTGTGATGTCAGCTTCTCTCCCTGCTCTGCTGATGTTTCGTGCACAAGCAGATAAGAGTCTGTACAGGAGATGTCACTGTGCTGGCCACACCCCCTGCACTGGTCTGCTCTCTCCCTGGATTCTTTCAGATAAAACATTAACCCCTTCAGCCAGCACAGACTCAGGGCTCAAGGCTTTCCTGAGCAGCTGCAGGCAATGAAGAGACACAGGATCTGCCCTCCTCATCCTGCAGACACAGAGCTGACACTGTAGGAGATCTGCAGAGCATTGCACAAGAAAGGTAAGGGGGTGTTCCTCTGTGCATTAGCAGTGTCATTGTACAGCTGGGGCTTGTAGTTCTACACATACAACATGCTGCTGAGTATCCCAGCAGGCAGACATCAGGGCAGCAGGGCAGCACTTGTATTCACTCCCTTTGTAGAGCAGGAAGGGGGAGGGGCAGAGATTGTTGTTACTGCAGGTAAACAAAGACCAGAAGAGAACCAGGGATATGAGGAAATATAGATTCTTTTTTATGCCTAAAACTTGCTTAACTTAGTTATATATTGCTGCCCATCAGATTTACAGTGCTATATATTTTTTTCATAACTCGGTTTCTATATTTTTATCTCTTTAGGCAGTGGGAACTGTTTCTGCTTCCCAATCTGAGGCATGGCCATCTAAACCACACCCCTGTTCCTTGATTGTTGTTTCCAGCACTTTAGCTCTGGAGGAAGTAGAAGAAGGAGCTGACAAGATGGCCTCCTCCTCCTGAGACTTATAACACTTATAACACTTACAAACAGTGCTTGTGGATTGTGCTTGTGTCTGAACAAGATCCATGATGTCATGATAAGAATTGACATTAGTTTTCTGCCCTTTTTTAAAAAAAAAGAATTCTTTATCTTTTCTGCCCCTTTAAGAGTGGGTCTTTCTTTTCAAGAACTCATGAAGAAATCACAGAAACTATTGTCGGGGTGTCAGAAGTAATGAAGGATAATGAGATATAATTAGCTGGTGATCACATGACATGGGGGATTCCCATCCTGTAGTGTTGGGTTTCCATTCATTGAGTAGAGCAGAGATATTCCCTAATGGTCTCATTGTGTCACATTTATCTGCATTTCATAGTAATTACTGGAGACACAGGCGGTTACTGGTCACTGGTCTGTACTGGTTGTTTCTCGCCATTGTTAATGTTTACTGGTAATCGGGGAACATTCCTCACCGTATCTGTAAGATTTACCTTCCTGGTCATTGATTTATTGGTCTGCTCAGCACACCTTATATACCCACCAAGCCAGCTCAGCACACCTTATATACCCACCAAGCCAGCTCAGCACACCTTATATACCCACCAAGCCACCTCAGCACACCTTATATACCCACCCAAGCCACCTACAGCTTATACCCACCCCACCAAGCCACCTCAGCACACCTTATATACCCCCAGCCAGCTCAGCACACCTTATATACCCACCGCAGCCAGCTCAGCACACCTTATATACCCACCAAGCCACCTCAGCACACCTTGTATATCCCCGAGCCAGCTCAGCACACCTTATATACCCACCGAGCCAGCTCAGCACACCTTATATACCCACCAGCCAGCTCAGCCACCCTTATATACCCACCAAGCCAGCTCAGCACACCTTGTATACCCCCGAGCGTCAAGCACCCTTATATCCAACCGCCAGCTCAGCACACCTTGTATACCCACCGAGCCAGCTCCCTCAGCACACCTTATATACCCACTGAAAGCCAGCTCGCACACCTTGTATACCCACCGAGCCAGCTCAGCACACCTTGTATACCCACCGAGCCAGCTCACCACACCTTATATACCCACCGAGCCAGCTCACCACACCTTATATACCCACCAAGCCAGCTCACCACACCTTATATACCCACCGAGCCAGCTCATCTCACCTTATATACCCACTGAGCCAGCTCACCACACCTTATATACCCACTGAGCCAGCTCAGCACACGGGACCTCCTTCATAAGCTACACACTGCTGATGTCGGAGGTAGGAAGTGGTCAGATCAATGGGACTGCACTGTGTATGAATATACTGTACTACTCGAGAGCTGCATCCTCATTACTATTTTATTTCTTAGTTTGTTCTCTGTGAGCAGCAGAAAATACATCTTGCTGCCACCTGGAAACCATCAACATGCTAAACTGAGCTTGTGGAAATAACCAGAGAATATAAGAGGATTTAGGGCTCATCCCACAGTAAACATTTATCACTTACCTACAGGATGGGTGATGAACATCAGAAAGGAGGACATCACCAATAACTAGAACGTACTGGAGGCAGCAGTTGCAAATGCAATCAGTCATTCCATACACACTCCATGGATACATCTGTATTACCTCATCAAAAATGTTTTTTTCCTCTTGATATTTTTTTAACAGAATATAAAATGGTAAAAATTGCCTCCTTTGTCATCTTAAATGATCATAATTAGGGGAATTAGAATGTATCCATTTACTATAAATCGCCTCCTGCTTGGCTACTTGTTAAACAATATTTTTTCTGATTTTTATTTTCTTTGCATTTTAGCGCCACCTAGTGTATTGTCTTATTATTGACTTTTAGATGTTGTATACTTATATACTGTACATATTGTGCATTATTCATACCTAAACTTTTAAATATGTAGCAGTGCTCACCACTGCTCACCGCACAGCAATCTTGTCCTTCATTGCGGGACCCGCACCATTCGGACCGGTTTTCCGATAGGTCTGATGATTACAGCTATATTATGGAATACAGATCTGTCTTTGGAGATTACTAATTTTTTTTTTTAAAGAAACACTACGGACAAAACTGATACATGTTTTATGTCCATTGCAGGGCCTGGGGGGAGGAGCCTGACATGGACATGCTCTTTGATACACCTCTATGACATGCTCTGCCCCCCTTGGATCTTGCACTATGCATTGGTTGGTTCCGTTAATAAATGTTTCTTTTAATAGAGTATTTTAAGACAGGTCATTGGTGGTCACTACAAGGGAGCAAAGTAAATACAACTTTATAACATCTCATTGACCTAATATCAATCCTGCCTCATTTTGCTCCCACTTTTGGCAGAGACAGAAATCCATAATAGTAAACCTGGATATGAATTATACAAGTAGACAAGCAAAAAAATTAATACAAAAAAAAAGTTTTATAGAAATACTGCAGTGGAAACAGGAACTAAATTCCTTCTAAACGCATTCCATTTTATTCTGGCAAACTCCTCAGGGGTGGGGCTTAGCTATGGCAAAGAGAGCAATGAGACAGCCTTTTGTCTTACAGGAATCTGTCAGCAGTTTTTTCCCTATGACACTGGCTGACCTGTTACATGTGCACTTGGCAGCTGAAGACATCTGTGTTGGTCCCATGTTCATATGTGCCCGCATGGCGGAGAAATATGAAGTTTTAATATATGCAAATGAGCCTCTAGGAGCAACGGGGGCGTTACCATTACACCTAGAGGCTCTGCTTTCTCTGCAACTGCCGCACACTTTGCACTTTGATTGACAGGGCCAAGTAGTGAAAATATGATCCCACATGGCTCTGTAAAGTGCAGTTGCAGAAAGACAAGAGCCTCTAGGTGTAATGGTAACGCCCCCATTGCTCCTAGAGTCTAATTTGCATATATTTAAACAGCATTTTTCTCAACAATGCTTGCACATATGAACATGGGGGTTCGACCCTGGAGATCAGCTGAAATGGCTGGAATGATTTTTTCTTCTGCCATCCAGTTACCCTGCAGCCAAATGTATTATTACATGCCAGGTATTCATGGGCTGGCTGGGTCCAGCAGAACGGGGCATGGTCCTAGCACCCCTCAGCTCTGGCCCTTAGAGAAAGGTGTAGACTTTACCACTACACAAACGATGCAAATGCTGGGGGCCTCGGAGATTAGTGGCCCCTGCTAGACTCAAGCAGGAAAAGAAGTGGACACGCCATCTATGTAGCCGATTCAGCTGCCCACGGGATCGGGGACCTACTCAGCTATAGAGCAGTAGATGTGCTCAGGCTGCACTTCTAAACTGAGAGTGGGGCAAAGCCTTGGGGTGGGAAGGGGTGGATATTAGAAGCATGACAGGGCTCCCGAAACGCCTCCCTTGTCTGTTTATATTTAGTTATAGGGTTTGTTCTGATGAGACCGCCACATTTTCAAGAACTTCTTTTCATCCTACCCCCACCTACCTGAGCACCTACCATCTGACCTACACTTTGGTCTTGTATTGTCCTGTAGTTACTCACCAGCCCCTGCTCCAGAACATATTACAATTTGCTGTTTCAGTCTTGGAGTCTGGGGAGTTTCGAGCAGCCGTGTCCATCTCTAATGCCCACTAGATGGCAGCCTATCACTGGTCTGTATTTGCACAGTAGCCTGAGGTGATTTAAGGTCCTGTAGGAACGTTCATGAGACCAACGTGAAGTTTTCTACAGGACGCCCCCAGTGACAGATGCTGGTTGGGCCCCTCACGTAGGACAGGTAGCAGGACACTGATATGGTAATGGTATAACCCCAGTATGGCACTCGCCGCTCTACATCACTCATCACACACAAGGCTCTATCTGATCTGGCAACATTCGCAATGTCTAAATCTTGTAATGTATCCGTCATAGAACTGCACGGACCGATCTGATCAATGTCTCCAGGGGGAAACTTAATGTGTAATTAGCAGGATGTAGTTTTATTCCTGGGTCCAATAACATTCATTAAAGTGGAGGTTAACCCGTCATCACCATTTTCTTAAATTCTGTGCCCCACTTTCTGTGCCCCACCTTACCTAGACATAGAGAGACATGGTAGAATTCTAGGTAGCTGCCACTAGGGGGAGCTTACTCCATACTGTGTTGCTATTGAGCACAATGTATGCGCAGTATGCAGTAAGCTCCCCCTAGTGGTGGCTGCAGGTAGAAGAATTTTATTATTTAACTCTATGTCTATATAGGGGATCACTGGACACTCCAAAATACCTTTTCACATAGTAGTTTCCCCATGAAGGAGCTTTCTCCTCCACTCAGTGTCCTGACTGCATATGAGCTCCAAGGGGACACGTTCCATGTGCATTAAAGTGGCCTGAATATTCTCCTATTGGGATCAGCCAATAATCTGATGAGTATGGGGTCCTCCTAGTAGTTGCCAGACAGAACCTGGAGGAAAAGGAGAATTGGTGCTGATGGATCCATGTCCGGCAGGTGGTGGTCTACCTATCCCCACTGGCCGAGATAACAGGGGTCAAGAGGTAACACCCCCCACCCGGGCCCACACCAGGATTATAAATGGTACATGTAGCGGGGGCCTGTTATAGATTTTGCATTGGGGCCCAAAAACTTTAAGTTGCACACCTGGTCCATAGTGCATGCTATATCATACATAAGGCAGGCCTATTATTTCGGATGCAGCAAGGTGCGTCCCCGTCCCATAGCCTGGGCTGCATCACCTGCCATAGACATGGCTTAAAGGGCCAGGAAACCTAATGTGTACAGAGATGTATAGAGCTGAGTGCAGGGACTGAGGCATATCTGCCCTAATACTGCCCCCTTCAGTCAGGGAATGGAAATGCCCAGCTCATAAATGGTGCACCCTCACCAAGGACCTCTGCTTCTGACCCATCTGAGCTCACTGTAACAAGGATGCCAACATCAGGAACATGGAGATGATGGGGGGCAGGGAGATTTCTGCATTCAAGTCACTCACCCCTTCAGGTAGGGGGCAGCACTGAGTAAGTGGCTGCATGATTTTGCTGGAAAACAGCACCCATAGCACTGCATGGTTATTACAATCAGCCACGTGCAGCCATGATTTTCGACCATGTCTGTGACTCCACCCTACAAAATAGCTGATAACAGGAACAATGAACAGCAGGCTTAGTGCCCCTTGAAGTGATACATGTAACATTAGTGGAAAGATACAAAGTATTCTCTCTCTCCGATTTTATAATTTGCAGATTATATTTAGGACAATACAATAATAGCACAAGAAAGCTGAAGAATCTTGGGGGGGCGGGGGGAGTGCGGTCTTTAGTGATCTCCCATGATGCATTGCGCCCGGTCAGGTGCATCGGCTCATTGCCAGTTGTCAGCCCAGGAAGGATGTGCAAATGCAAATAAGGAAACACATTTTTCCGTGTCCGAGTACAGAAATAGAAGGGACTGGACGATGATAAACATTGTAACAGGACGGGTGCGGAATAGATCAGCAGTGAACGTGTCTTCTCTTACGTACTTATAATTAAAGGTGAATGTATCAACTACAAGGTGGCGTCTTCCTCGCCTTCCCTCTCCCTGCAGGATCTCTATAAGGGCTGATGCACACGAGCGATATGTACTGTTTTTTTTTCGCTTTATAAGATGGACCCTAGATTTTAGAGTAGGAAAATAAGAAAAAAATATTTTTCATCACATCTCATATTAGACCCCCCATATATTTCAAGACATCACATTAGACCCCCATATCAGCCCTCACATGAGCCCACTGTGCCCCCATCAGCCCTCACATGAGCCCACTGTGCCCCCATCAGACCTCAGATCAGCCCACTGTGCCCCCATCAGACCTCAGATCAGCCCACTGTGCCCCCATCAGACCTCAGATCAGCCCACTGTGCCCCCATCATACCTCAGATCAGCCCACCGTTGCCCCCATCAGACCTCAGATCAGCCCACCGTGCCCCCATCAGACCTCAGATCAGCCCACTGTGCCCCATCAGACCTCAGATCAGCCCCACTGTGCCCCATCAGACCTCAGATCAGCCCACTGTGCCCCATCAGACCTCAGATCAGCCCACCGTGCCCCCATCAGACCTCAGATCAGCCCACCGTGCCCCATCAGACCTCAGATCAGCCCACTGTGCCCCCATCAGACCTCAGATCAGCCCACCGTGCCCCCATCAGACCTCAGATCAGCCCACCGTGCCCCCATCAGACCTCAGATCAGCCCATTGTGCCCCCATCAGACCTCAGATCAGCCCATTGTGCCCCTATCAGACCTCAGATCAGCCCACCGTGCCCCCATCAGACCTCAGATCAGCCCACTGTGCCCCCATCAGACCTCAGATCAGCCCACTGTGCCCCCACTCAGAGCCCCCATCAGACTCAGATCAGCCCACTGTGCCCCCATCAGACCTCAGATCAGCCCTATAAGGATAAAATAAAAAACTCTCTCACCTCTCCTGCGCCCCGGCTCCACTCCGGGTCCGCCGCTCCTCTGTCTTCTCCTGCCGGCGCTGTACGCTGTCAGGACAGTGGAGCGCCCGCCAGAGAAGACAGAGGAGCGCAGGAAGTGGAGCGGAGCCGCGGTGCAGGAGAAGTGAGAGAGTGCAGGAGGGTGAGTATGTTTCCCGCTCCCAGCACCTATTACATACTAGTGAGCGCTTCCATAATGGGAGCGCTCACTAGTATTCGCTTTATAAGACGCACCGGGCAATTTTCCCCCTCCTTTTGGGGCGGGGGGGGGGGAGTGCATCTTATAAAGCGAAAATACGGTATTTGACGGTCTGCAAAAAAAAAAACAAAACGTATGCCATCTATGTGACGTCTATGTTGCATCGTTTTTTTTTTTGCAGATCCATTGTAACAATGCCTGTCCTCGTCCGCAAAATGGACAAGAATTGGACGTTCTATTTTTTTGCTGAACGGACATACAGACGACATGGAATGCACATGGAGTCATTTCCGTTTTTTTTCCAAGCCACATTGAAGTGAAAGGTACTGCATACGACCTGTAAAAAAAATGGAACGGAAACAGAAAAAAAAAAAGGTCTTGTGCACGAGCCCTAAATCTTCAGAAACCTAATCCATCCAGAGTAATAAACAGAAGAGAGGGAGGAGGGGGATGCAGCTGCAGTATCTGTCCTTCAGTGTGTCTGTATGCTGTGAGAGGGAAGACATCTGATTGGCTTAGAGCACACAGGACAGCAGTGACATCACCCCAGGAAGAGGATGTGCAGTCAGCAAGCATGGAGGCAGACACCAGGAGCCGCGTACATCGGAAATCAGCCAGAATCAGACTGGGCAAAGGAGCTAAATGTAGCAGGGTTGAGAAGGCGGTGGAAGATCTGTATTATGAGAGTACATGACAGCATACACACAGTGGTAATAGCCAGTGGCGTAACTATAACTAACTGGGTCCCTCCGCCAATTTTTGAATACCCCAGCAAACCCCCTCCTCCAGTGCAACCCTCACTTCTGCGGCAAGTCAAGATCACTCTCTTGGACCAGGCCTCTCTAAGTCCTCCTCAGAGTTCGGGTCCTGCAGCTTCTGCTATAGATATATAAAAAAGAGATGACTAATAAAGGTGCTGTCTAGGATTTTTAAAAAAGGCATGGCTTCCAAAAACAGCGCGCCCTGTCCGTGGGTCGTGTCTGGTACTGCAGTTCAGCTCAATTTAAGTCAATGGAGCTGAGTTGCAATACTACACTCAACCTGTGGACCAGTGTGGTGCTTTTTTGGAAGAAAGCAGCCATGTTTTTCTAATCCTGGGCAAGACCTTGTATTGTTTGTGTCAGCTCAACTGATAAACTTGGTCACTGCTTCGCCGGGGTGCAATGTAAGCTTTGCCGATGGATGACACGGTCGCCTAGGCGGTCCAATGTCAGAACGACTAGGAGCACGTTCACATAAATTAGGAGGAGATCGTTTTCTTCCATCAGCTGAAGCCGAGAGCCATGATGATAAGCTGAACTGCAGAGGTGTCAGTGAATAGACTGCTATGTTAGGTTTCTCCTGCAGGGGGCAGTGCTGCACTAAAAGGAATGAATAGTCCGGTGTGAATCTGCTAGAAATCAGGCTGCGTTCAAACTATAGACCAGGGGTCAGCAACCTCCGGCACTCCAGCTGTAGTGAAACTACGACTAACAGCTGGAGTGCAGGAGGTTGCTGATCCCTGCTATAGAATGTCCAATGTCTACTGCACACCGCTCCTGTAAGATGGGGGCGTCATGACACAGGGGCAGAATGTAACATGTTGCAGTAATATAAAAAAAAAAAAAAGTGCCAAAAAAGGACAACAAAAAATTTATAATTTATGATGTGCCAGTCATGGGGATACCAAATATGTAGGGGTTTCATTACTATACATATGTCTTATAAAAGAAGATATATTTTTTTATACCATTTTGTATGATTTTTACATTATTTTAGTTAATTATTATTATTTTTTTACTATTTTTTGGCCCATAAAAGGACTTTAATTACACATTTTTAATTAGACTGTACTGGTATGTCAGTATATTCTGCCTCTGTCTGGTCCCAGGCTTTCTCTATAGTGACTCCAGTGATCAGGTTTGATTGTGGTAGTGAAAGGGATGGGACTGCGGCTGTATATTAACGCAGGCTGCATCCTATTCTTGATGTCGGTTTCCCATTTTCAAAATTTAAAGGGGGCCTCTGATCCCCCAAATCATGATTGTGACAGCCGATAGCTGGCTGCTGTGGAGAGGTGTGATGCCACGTGACGCAATGGTGACAGGAAGCATCCAGGGTCCATTGTCACCTTTATTTAAACTTTTGAATTTTTATTTTTCCTTAAGGGAAAAAACATTTTATACAAAACTGTACGAGACCCAATCATATAAAAGGAAACCTGAATTATATAATATCATTACAGAACTAGGGCGATTTGTGGAATTAAAGGGGCGTTATGGTGTCAAGTTAAAGGGTTATTCCCACCTTAGACAATGGGGGCATATCGCTAGGATATATTTGGACCCGCATCTATATCGAGAACGGAGCCCCAAAAGTGAAGGAGGGCGCACCGCGCATGTGCACCCTCCATTCATTTCTATGGGGCCGCCGAAAATAGCTGAGCTCTGGCTGGGCTCCATAGAAATGAATGGGAGCGGTGGCAGCGTATGTGCGGTGCGCTCCCATTCATTTCTATTGGAGCAGTGGGGGAGCTGCGCCTGGTGGTGGCCGGACCCCAGGAAAACCGAGGTCCTCCAGGCGCAGCGCTCCCCTGGGACCTGCACCCAGTGTCGGACTGGCCCACCAGAGGACCGGAGGATCCTCCGGTAGGCCCCAAGCCCCCCACTGCCGCATACCTCCCAACCATCCCGGATCCAGCCTCTGGCAGCTGTCTCTGCGTCCATAGGACGTAGAGACAGTTGCCTGTTGCAGGAAGGAGCAGATAGCCGAAATCGGCTGTCTGCTTCTTCCATCCTCCCTCCTGTCCCCCCTGCAGCTCTCTGTACCTCCCAGGCATGCCTCAGGTCTCGGCGGGGGGCGGGGACGGCTGGCAGCATAGGCCCCGCCCCCTTCAGACATGAGAAGAAGATCTGCTCTGATGATGCTGGCCCTGCTGCTATGAAAAAGGTAAGTATAATTTTTTTTTTACTTTCTGTACACTGTGTTTATTATCCCTTGACTGTGACATCACTGTGTTTATTATCCCTTGACTGTGACATCACTGTGTTTATTATCCCTTGACTGTGACATCACTGTGTTTATTATTCCTGGACTGTGACATCACTGTTTATTATACCTGTACTGTGACATCACTGTGTTTATTATCCCTGGACTGTGACATCACTGTGTTTATTATCCCTGGACTGTGACATCACTGTGTTTATTATTCCTAGACTGTGACATCACTGTTTATTATCTCTGGACTGTGACATCACTGTGTTTATTATCCCTGTTCGGTGACATCACTGTGTTTATTATCCCTGTTCGGTGACATCACTGTGTTTATTATCCCTGTACGGTGAAATCACTGTGTTTATTATCTCTGTACTGTGACATCACTGTGTTTATTATCTCTGTACTGTGACATCGCTGTGTTTATTATCCCTGTACGGTGACATCACTGTTTTTATTTTCCCTGTACAGTGACATCGCTGTGTGTATTATCCCAGTGCAGGAAGAGGTAAGTGGTCTGTGTTTGTTTTCTATTTTTCAGGGTCGTGAATGCAGAGGACTACGTCGGATTCGGTGGACTACGTCGGACCAGCTTTTTTTTTTTTTTAATAAAATGGTCAAACAGGGGTCTGGGGGAGTGTTTATTTCAATAAAATGTTTTATACTTGTGTGTGTGTATTTTTTTTACAATACTACAGTTTTAGTAATTATGGCTATCTACAGACGGCCCTGATTACTAATACTGGGCTTAGTGCTTGCCGGTATGGCAGGCCAGCACTAACCCCAACATCTATTACCTCGGCACCCACCGCCACCAGGGGTGCCGGGAAGAGCCGGGTACCCGCAGGACCGGACCTTCTAAATTGAGGGTCTGGCTCTGGGGCGGCTGCAGGCTGGTACCATTAGGCTGGGAAGGGCCAATAACCGGGTCCCTTCCCACCCTGGTAGTGCCAGGCTGCCGCTGCTGGTTGTATCTGGCTGACGAAGGAAAAAAGGGGGAGACCCCACGCCATTTTTTTTTAAATTATTTAATTATTTTTGTAAAAAAATGGCGTGGGTCCCCCACTTTTTTCCTTCGCCAGCCAGATACAACCAGCAGCGGCAGCCTGGCACTACCAGGGTGGGAAGGGACCCGGTTATTGGCCCTTCCCAGCCTAATGGTACCAGCCTGCAGCCGCCCCAGAGCCAGACCCTCAATTTTGAAGGTCCGGTCCTGCGGGTACCCGGCTCTTCCCGGCACCCCTGGTGGCGGTGGGTGCCGAGGTAATAGATGTTGGGGTTAGTGCTGGCCTGCCATACCGGCAAGTACTAAGCCCAGTATTAGTAATCAGGGCCGTCTGTAGATAGCCGTAATTACTAAAACTGTAGTATTGTAAAAAAAATACACACACACAAGTATAAAACATTTTATTGAAATAAACACTCCCCCAGACCCCTGTTTGACCATTTTATTAAAAAAAAAAAAAAAGCTGGTCCGACGTAGTCCACCGAATCCGACGTAGTCCTCTGCATTCACGACCCTGAAAAATAGAAAACAAACACAGACCACTTACCTCTTCCTGCACTGGGATAATACACACAGCGATGTCACTGTACAGGGAAAATAAAAACAGTGATGTCACCGTACAGGGATAATAAACACAGCGATGTCACTGTACAGGGATAATAAACACAGTGATGTCACAGTACAGGGATAATAAACACAGTGATGTCACAGTACAGAGATAATAAACACAGTGATGTCACAGTACAGGGATAATACACACAGTGATGTCACAGTACAGGATAATAAACACAGTGATGTCACAGTACAGGATAATAAACACAGTGATGTCACAGTACAGGGATAATAAACACTGTGATGTCACAGTACAGGGATAATAAACACAGTGATGTCACAGTACACAGATAATAAACACAGTGATGTCACAGTACAGAGATAATAAACACAGTGATGTCACAGTACAGGATAATAAACACAGTGATGTCACAGTACAGGATAATAAACACAGTGATGTCACAGTACAGGGATAATAAACACTGTGATGTCACAGTACAGAGATAATAAACACAGTGATGTCACAGTACAGAGATAATAAACATAGTGATGTCATAGTACAGGGATAATAAACACTGTGATGTCACAGTACAGAGATAATAAACACTGTGATGTCACAGTACAGAGATAATAAACACAGTGATGTCACAGTACAGGGATAATAAACACTGTGATGTCACAGTATAGAGATAATAAACACAGTGATGTCACCGTACAGGGATAATAAACACTGTGATGTCACAGTACAGAGATAATAAACACAGTGATGTCACAGTACAGGGATAATAAACACTGTGATGTCACAGTACAGGGATAATAAACACAGTGATGTCACAGTACAGGGATAATAAACACAGTGATGTCACAGTACAGAGATAATAAACACAGTGATGTCACAGTACAGGGATAATAAACACAGTGATGTCACAGTACAGGGATAATAAGCACAGTGATGTCACAGTACAGGGATAATAAACACAGTCATGTCACAGTACAGAGATAATAAACACAGTGATGTCACAGTACAGGGATAATAAACACAGTGATGTCACAGTACAGGGATAATAAGCACAGTGATGTCACAGTACAGGGATAATAAACACAGTGATGTCACAGTACAGGGATAACAAACACAGATATTTCTTTATGGTGGGCCCCAAGAATTATTTCCTCTGGTGGGCCCTAGGTACTCCAGTCCGACCCTGCCTGCACCTCTAAGACAATGGGGGCATATCCTAGCGATATTGTCTAAGACAGGAATACCCCTTTAAGGGATCATGCACACGACCGTATCTGCAAAAAATACGGATGGCGTCCGTGTGCATTCTGTATCTTGCGGAACGGAACAGCTGGTCCCTAATAGAACAGTCCTATTCTTGTCCGTTATGAGGACAATAATAGGACATGTTCTATTTTTTCGCGGAATACATGTGGAGTAACTTACCATAGAAATGAATGGTTCCGCATACGGTCCACAAAAAAAGAACAGAACCGACGCGGGAAGAAAATACATTCGTGTGCATGAGCCCTACAGCTTATTCATTGTATACTGAAGAGTTCCACAATTTTGAATAAACTTTAAGAAATTGATCACAGTTTTCGAGACCTCTGCTTTCCTTGAATGGAAATTGTTTTGATTTGCTTCCAGTGATACGTTTTTTGTAGCTAATGATTGGGACATAGGTCCATTGAGTAGAGCTGAAACGTTGCTGACACTTGGGTGAATAAAGACATTGATTTTTTTTACCCACTGAGTTTTTGGAGTGCTGCCTCTTTTTCTATTTTTTTGCCTCAACTATGGATCCTGGTCGCTGGTCCTTGGGGGGATTGCATCCAGTGCGAGAGAGCTGCTTTTCTTCCTTTTATATTAGTGATTGGGGCAGTTAGGGCCTCAGGTTCTGCTCCCTCAAAGTCAGGCAATACAGAACCACAAGTATAATAATCAGCTACATAGCACAGGACCATAAAGGATCCAGGCCTAGTGCAGAAAACATTAGCATTTACCTTCCTGGTGATCTAGGGCAATAAAGGGGTTAAACTCTGCATCGCTGGTGGTCTAGGGCTGTGAAAAAGCTTCATGCAAATATCCCTGGTGGTCTAGGGCAGTGATGAAGTTTATATCAGTATCCTTGGTGGTCTAGGGCAGTGATGAAGTTTATATCAGTATCCTTGGTGGTCTAGGGCAGTGATGAAGTTTATATCAGTATCCTTGGTGGTTTAGGGCAGTGATGAAGTTTTTATCAGTATCCCTGGTGGTCTAGGGCAGTGATGTTTATATCAGTATCCTTGGTGGTCTAGGGCAGTAATGGAGTTTATATCAGTATCCTTGGTGGTCTAGGGCAGTGATGATGTTTATATCAGTATCCTTGGTGGTCTAGGGCAGTGATGAAGTTTATATCAGTATCCTTGGTGGTCTAGGGCAGTGATGATGTTTATATCAGTATCCTTGGAGGTCTAGGGCAGTGATGAAGTTTATATCAGTATCCTTGGTGGTCTAGGGCAGTGATGATGTTTATATCAGTATCCTTGGTGGTCGTCTAGGGCAGTAATGGAGTTTATATCAGTACACTTGGTGGTCTAGGGCAGTAATGGAGTTTATATCAGTACACTTGGTGGTCTAGGGCAGTGATGGAGTTTATATCAGTACACTTGGTGGTCTAGGGCAGTGATGGAGTTTATATCAGTACACTTGGTGGTCTAGGGCAGTGATGGAGTTTATATCAGTACACTTGGTGGTCTAGGGCAGTGATGAAGTTTATATCAGTATCCTTGGTGGTCTAGGGCAGTGATGAAGTTTATATCAGTATCCTTGGTGGTTTAGGGCAGTGAAGTTTATATCAGTATCCCTGGTGGTCTAGGGCAGTGATGATGTTTATATCAGTATCCTTGGTGGTCTAGGGCAGTAATGGAGTTTATATCAGTATCCTTGGTGGTCTAGGGCAGTGATGATGTTTATATCAGTATCCTTGGTGGTCTAGGGCAGTGATGAAGTTTATATCAGTATCCTTGGTGGTCTAGGGCAGTGATGATGTTTATATCAGTATCCTTGGTGATCTAGGGCAGTGATGAAGTTTATATCAGTATCCTTGGTGGTCTAGGGCAGTGATGATGTTTATATCAGTATCCTTGGTGGTCGTCTAGGGCAGTAATGGAGTTTATATCAGTACACTTGGTGGTCTAGGGTAGTAATGGAGTTTATATCAGTACACTTGGTGGTCTAGGGCAGTAATGGAGTTTATATCAGTACACTTGGTGGTCTAGGGCAGTGATGGAGTTTATATCAGTACACTTGGTAGTCTAGGGCAGTGATCCTTGTGTCCATTGGTTACTCTACAGGCACCGGTCCCTGGTTGGACCTTCTTGTACTTCAATGAGTGGAGCTCAAGCTGTAGCAGTTGTCAGACCCGTCTTTGAGCTCCTGGGTGTCCTGCCCATGACCAGGTATCTCCTGGAATTAAACAATGGAATTTCCCATTCACTGACAGCAAGGAGAGGTCTTGAAAACCACAAGGAACTGATACAGAATGTAAACTGGAAGATTCTATAACGATACAATCAAGTGTTAATGGCTCAGCTTGTAATCTATGTAATGATCGCAGGTTGGGGGTCATTTCTGATTCTGACCACCCCGGTAAACGGCAGCCATGCTGGACGCCCCCAACTTTCTCAGAATTGTATATAATATTCAGATTATATATAATAATTTTTTGTTTTTATTGAAGTGCATGCCTTTGATTCAAGTGCATGTTATAATGACATTACCAAAGTATATGCCCCCCCCCCCGATGGGGGGCACATACTTATCAATAATCACCGTTTACTGTCAGGACACCAAGACCTTCATTCCATGGACGTTCTGATCACATGTCCCAGGTCACAAGGATATCATTTCATCTCCTGACTAAATTCTGCAGAACCCGGGGCCCCAGCGTCGGGCGGCTACATATATAGGATATCCTCATGACATGGGTAAGGTTTCCACACATGTCAGACTACTTAACATTCCTTCACACCCCCCCACCCTTGAAGATGACTTGGCTCCTTAGCTCAGGAGAACTGGATCCGAGCGGACACTGAGGACATGGGAAGGGGGTCAGTCAGAAAAGACCTTTCATAAGGTACAAGAGTGCGGACCTCGACCCAGGAATGCCCTTTCCATGCACGCCCTGGAGGACAGAGAAGATTCTGCTCCTGACACTAATAGATCAGGGAAACTGCTTAACTGACAACTCCCACCACATATACGAAAGGGATTATTTCCCAACACCTGCCCCACTCCCAGTGTGACATGCTGATAACAGAGCAATTGTTATTTAAGCGATTGCCCAGCAAAAACAACGAGGCTTCACTGCCCTTTTTGCAGTCCTGAGGGGGCGAAGCATAACAGCTCTTCTCTCCATGCCTTCGGAGTGGCCCTTTAAGCCAGTTTCAGATGAGTGAGTTGACTGGAAGAAACACGCTCCATGCGGGGGCGTGGCCTCCAATCCCAAACTCTGCTCTTGTAACGGAACTCCACAGTCTTAGGGCTCATGCACATGACTGTGCCGTGTTTTTAATCTTTCCTGATTGCGAGGTGAGGGGCGGTGTGTCCCTTCTGCTGCAGCTCTCGCCCTGTAACGGTCACAGCTTCGAACAGTAGATCAGGGCTGGTGGCAGGTGAAGGAAGCAACTATGTGCGACCACCTCAGTGAGGTGGACGGAGAAATAAGGCATAGAACAAACAGCAGGTGGCGCTATATAGACAGATCTTATTGGAAAAATTCTATGGCTATACTATATGTGCAATTCTGAAAGTGTTCAGATCAAGGTGCCACTTTGAAAAATGTAGAATATTTTTCATGGGACAAGCCTGTCTTTTAAGGGTGGTTTCATACTTTATTTTTTTATCCTGGCATGTTTTTTTTCTACATGCATTTTTTTTTTCAACAAAAACAGCTGCCTTCAGAAATTAGCTGCAAGTCTAACGAACTTACAAAGGACCTCTCTCCTCTCCTCTCCTGTCATGTCTGTTCTAATAGCTTCATGTATTCCCCATGTAATAACAATTCTGTAACATCTATTCTTATGTCTCTATGTTGTGCCGTTCCTTTATTATTCCTGCTAGAAGTTATGAATGAATTGCTAGCAGTCTGCAGTAAGGGTACAGAGGGGAGGTAACCAGTTGGGGGGGTGTCCCAGCACAGACTCACTCTATCCAATCAGAGCTGCCATGTTCAGACTGTGCAAGGACACACCCCCAACTGGTTACCTCCTCTCTGTGCCCTTACTGCAGACTGCTAGCAATTCATTCCTAATTCTAGCAGAAATAATAAAGGAATGGCACAACATACAGACATAAGAATAGATGTTCCAGACTTCTTATTACATGGGGAATGCGTGAAGCTATTAAAACAGGCATCTAAGGCGTGGTGACAGGTCGTAGATTTTCTTTTTTTTTTTTTTAATCTTTTTATTTAATTTTATTAATTTTTTTCATAAAACAAAAAAAAATCATTATTTAAATCACATTCGCTGGCTATTTTTTTTTTCACAGATTTTACTATTTTTTTTTTTTATAAGGGAAAATGGTTGCAAAAAATGAGTCACATGAAAAAACAAAACAAAACAAAAAAAACAGGTATACAATGGGTATTGCTGCAATTAAAACACCCCTTTAACTGAGGACTGGCTGGCGATCAGCGGATTTCCTCTAGGACAGGGGTCAGCAACCTCCGGCACTCCAGCTGTTGGGAAACTACAATTTCCAGCACGCTCCATTCACTCCTATAGGTGTTCTGAGAACATCTGAGCAAGTGTGTATGCTGGGAGTTGTAGTGCTGGAGGTGACCGACCCCTGCTCTAGGAGACCTCCTCTATAAAATCCTTACAGCACATGGACAGGAGGAGCCCTAACAACCCCTTTAAGCTCACCTGTAAATTGCGCATATTTCTTCCCATCACTTGTTAAAAATTCTAAATTTTTGTTTTTTCCCCATACGGTAAAAATCTTAAAGAACTCCCGACAAAAATTTTATTCCATGTCCTGCTAGAAATGTAAATGATATAATCTGTAGTGAATGTCATTTTCTTACCAGTGTCTGAATTTTGGACTTATATCATCCTGAAGTTTCTTATCTGTGTCATGTGACCAGCAATTAGACCCACCAACTCACACAGAGACTTATGTGTGGACAGGAAGTCTAATTCTCTATGTATTCCTATGAGACTGAAAGTGAGGCTCCCATAGGAATGAATAGAGCAGTTACTGGCTTCCTGTCCTGGGTCAGTTGGAGGTCAGGGAGTTGGTCACATGACACAGCTACAATAAGAAGAGAGGTTTTTACTCACAGAAATAGTCACTGATAAGAAAATGACAATCACTACAGATTATATCATGTACCTTTCTAACAGGTCAGAGAATAAATTTTTTTGCGGGAGTTCTTCTTTAATAATATGCAGATTAGAATACGCAGCGGACGTGGCCAGGGGGTTAATAGCTGTGCTATGTCGTTTCAGTAAATCCCATAGAGGAGGATGGGAGTTAGAGAGACAACCACCCCAGCTGCATACGATTTCCTTTGAAATGACAAACTCCACTCTGCTACATCTAGGCGATATCACATTGCACGTAGCAGCATAAGAAGCTTTCTAGAATTATTCATCGATTTGACAACGTAAAACTCTTGGAAGAAAAGGGGCGAGAAGGTGGAAGGCGATCTGCGGATTAGAGAGACGCCGCGCTCACAGAGAAATGTGCTTAGGGAGCTTAAGTCATTCCAAGAAGAGGACAATGCAGAGCATTGAGGAGAACCCGCGAGCAGAATGTCGGGCAAATAACTGGAATTCCCGGAAGGGCAGTAAAAAAAAAAAAAAGTGACTTTGCAAAATGGCGCCGCACCAAGAAAAATCAGTAAAAAATTACCAGATCCCACATTTCTTCCCAGTGTCCTTGACAGCTCCTTCAGTGAGCAACTCTCCCACCAGAAACGTGACATCACCAGTGGGAGGCGGGTGGCACAATCCCATAAGCCACTGCATTAAAAGCTTGTGTGGATTTTTTTTTTTCCCGGATTTGCATGCGGAAAATTCACAGCAGTCGCTAAACAGTGGCTTAATAAAACAAAGCTGCTCCGACAACAGCGCCACCTCTGTTCACAGGCTGAGTGTGGTATTGCAGCTCAATCTCATTAACTTCAATGAAGCAGGGTTACAATACCCACAACCCAAGAACAGATGCGGCGCTGTTTCCGGAAGAAGGCGGCCATTTTTTTTTCTCCTAATCCTGTGCAACCCCTTTCTGAGAGAAGTTTTGATGCAGAGGGCATAAAAAATGTATACTAATGTAACAGTAACTGCTGAGGCGCTGCCTCTCATCTCCCCTGAATTTCAGTCTGCCTTTTAGACAGCACATGCAGAGAGATGAGAGGCAAACTGTTTGTTGCCCACAGCAACCAGAGCGCTTCTCAATCTGCCTCTCCCAGCATTTTGTCCAAAAATAAGGTCCTTTATCATTCAGGGTGGTCATGACCCTACATGTGCTGTCTAAAAGACAAATGGTTTCCCATGGCAACCAATCATGCAACGTGCATTTTAGACACTAATGTAACTAACTGCTAAGGCATTGCTTCTCTTTCTGCCTCTGATCTCTCCAGCTGTTGCAAAACTACAACTCCCATCATGACCTGATGGCTGCTGGCTGTCAAGGCACGATGGGAGTGGTAAATAAAAGCTATGCTATGCAAACTGTTTGTCTTCTAGACTGCACATGCAGGGAGATGAGTGGTAATCTGAAATGCAAGGAGATGAGAGGCAGGCTGAAATGGCAGGGGCTGAAAGTATGTGTGCATTTAATGGGGAGAGGAGAGAGACTTCTGCCGGCGGCTTATCTCTCGTGAGATAAGTAAGAGATTAAGCAAAAAGAAGAAAAAAATAAATAAATAATGAAATTCAAAATCTGACCACAATGGGGATAGAAACGTTAGAGTTTTTTTTTAATCATTTTGAAGAATTAATTAAAATACAATCAAATGCTTAAAGAAGAACTCCTGCAAATTTTTTTTATTCTCTGACCTGTTAGAAAGGTGCATGATATAATCTGTAGTGAATGCAATCTTCTTATCAGAGACTGTATCTGTGAGTTATCCTCTCTCTTCTAATTGTAGCTGGGTCATGTGACCAACTCCCTGACCTCCAACTGACCGAGGACAGGAAGCCAGTCACTGCTCTATTCATTCCTATGAGAGTGAGGCTCCCATAGGAATACATAGAGAAATAGACTTCCTGCACAGATGAGAAACATCAGGGAGATATAACTCACAAATACAGACACTGGTAAAAAAAGAAAAAATATGACATTCACTACAGATTATATCATGTACATTTCTAGCAGGACATGGAATATCATTTTTTGCGGGAGTTCTTTAAGCGCCAAATGCGCAATAATGTCTTTTTATGTCATCTAAATATTCGTTGCAGGCAATAGCAAAAATAAAGAAATAAAAAACCCAAAACACAGATTTTTCAGTTTAATAATAAACTCCAGTGCCATTTATTTTATTCCGAAATCATCAATACATGGGCATAATTATAAGTCAAAGTGTTACAGACAAACTCCATGATTGGACAATACTGTCCTAGAAGAATGTTAAAAATACAAAAAAAAAAAACCCTGATTCCTTGCACGATACAAGAAATCCTCTGGTAAGCCGCCCTGTGGAACACGTGACGTGTATAAAAGCGCTTCTGATACATGTACGGCTTCACAACAGCTTCATTTTACTAATAACAGCTCAATGCTTAAAATAAAAAAATATAACAAAAAAACTAAAATAAAATTCAGCACTGAGCTTTCTGACGCTGCTACGAATGACGTGCGCTGTGTTGAGACCTGTGTGCGACGACGGCTGTTGCATAACCCTCTGCAGGAAGAGGTAGATTTCACCTGTAAAGACAAGTGCTATACGAAGCAGGTGCTGCAGACTTACGGCTATGGAACCACCGTCAGAAATTTTTTATTTTTAGACTCTCGCAGGAAAAAGAGCTCACTTCCTTTAAGTTACCCTTCGAGTTCATACAGTCGTTAAGGAACTGTTTTCCAAAAGTAGTTCAATAAAAGACGAGAAAAAAAAAAAAAAAATGTAACAGACATTTGTACATGTGAGCCACAATCTCAACATTTTTATAAAGTTTTTTTTTTTCGTAAAGTTTTTGTATTTTTTTTTTTAACCCTCTGGAGGTCATCACAGATATTTATCAGACCATACGCTGCTCACCCCTATCCGCTTGTGACTTCAAGGCTTTTGTGACCCATTAGAAAAACCGTGTACCAAGAAACGTTCAGTCAGCTAGTAAAAGATTTGTACAGGATGTGAAAAATAAAAAAATTTGAAAAACAAAAAACTAAAATCTGCTCGTATTTTACAAACTAGATGCTGGAAATCCCAAGTCTTCTAGAAAAGGGATACATGAAACCAGATGTGGTTTGAGCAGAGGCCAAACCCAAATTTTTCCTCCCTGCTGTGGTCGCTGGCGGCACTTACAAATTCTTTAGATAATTCTAAATGAAACTTACGCAATGATCGTCTGGTGAGAGCAGAATCAGTAAAAAGTAAGGCTTCAAAACGTATGCTTCTTATAGTGTGTTGCACACTGCCGATGGGTCATGCGTAATGACGAATGCACCCTTTAACCACAAGGGGGAAGCAATTAAAAAAAAAAACAAAAAAAAACAAAAACACCATGCACACATACATATATAATGTACCAGAAGGCAAAACCACTCACACAGTCTCCCAGAGCGTGTCGGTGTATCTGCTGGTACGCAATATTCGACCTCCCATAGTGTAGCCTCCCCTGTCTCGGATGTACCCGCCTCAACCCCACGTCTGCTATTGCTGTAACTTATAGTACACATTGTGTTCATGGAGATGAAAAATAATAACTGGTTGGAGGAAGCCGCTGACTTCATAGATGAAGCTCGTGTTACGGAGGGTGCGGGTGGGGTGCCTGTGTGTGTGCTTTGGCAGTACATCGGGGGCATTTACATGATGCAGCACTTGTTTTTGTGGTTATGGGGGTCTTTGAACCGTAGTCTCTGCTTTGGCCGGTATTTTTCCAGGTATGTCAGTTGCTTGCTGTTGATGGCGCCTCTGCGCTTTCTGCAAATGAAACACACGGGGGTCAATGATGTGCTACAAAGTAAGAGCGAAGGGTAGATATAAAATATAACAACAGTATAGAGGGAGAGTCTGGGTGTACGGGTCAGGATATCACATGGTCATTTTGGGAAGGGGGAGGGCGAGGCGGCGTCGGAAAGGGGAGGGCGAGGCGGCGTCGGAAAGGGGAGGGGAGGGCGAGGCGGCGTCGGAAAAGGGGAGGGGAGGCGCGAGGCGGCGTCGGAAAGGGGAGGGGAGGGCGAGGCGGCGTCGGAAAGGGAAGGGGAGGCAAACCTTTGTCGGAAAGGGAAGGGGAGGCAAACCTTTGTCGGAAAGGGAAGGGAGGCAAACCTTTGTCGGAAAGGGAAGGGGAGGCAAACTTTGTCGAAAGGGAAGGGAGGCAAACCTTTGTCGGAAAGGAACCTTTGTCGGAAAGGGAAGGGGAGGCAAACCTTTGTCGGAAAGGGAAGGGGGGGAGGCAAACCTTTGTCGGAAAAGGGAAGGGGAGGCAAACCTTTGTCGGAAAGGGAAGGGGAGGCAAACCTTTGTCGGAAAGGGAAGGGGAGGCAAACCTTTTGTCGGAAAGGGAAGGGGAGCAAACCTTTGTCGGAAAGGGAAGGGGAGGCAAACCTTTGTCGGAAAGGGAAGGGGAGGCAAACCTTTGTCGGAAAGGGAAGGGAGGCAAACCTTTTGTCGGAAAGGGAAGGGGAGGCAAACCTTTGTCGGAAAGGGAAGGGGAGGCAACCTTTGTCGGAAGGGAAGGGGAGGCAAACCTTTGTCGGAAAGGGAGGGGAGGCAAACCTTTGTCGGAAAGGGAAGGGGAGGCAAAACCTTTGTCGGAAAGGGAAGGGAGGCAAACCTTTGTCGGAAAGGGAAGGGGAGGCAAAACCTTTGTCGGAAAGGGAAGGGGAGGCAAACCTTGTCGGAAAGGGAAGGGGAGGCAAACCTTTGTCGGAAAAGGGAAGGGGAGGCAAACCTTTGTCGGAAAGGGAAGGGGAAGGCAAACCTTTGTCGGAAAGGGAAGGGGAGGCAAAACCTTTGTCGGAAAGGGAAGGGGAGGCAAACCTTTGTCGGAAAGGGAAGGGGAGGCAAACCTTTGTCGGAAAGGGGAAGGGGAGGCAAACCTTTTGTCGGAAAGGGAAGGGGAGGCAAACCTTTGTCGGAAAGGGAAGGGGAGGCAAACCTTTGTCGGAAAGGGAAGGGGAGGCAAACCTTTGTCGAAAGGGAAGGGGAGGCAAACCTTTGTCGGAAAGGGAAGGGGAGGCAAACCTTTGTCGGAAAGGGAAGGGGAGGCAAACCTTTGTCGGAAAGGGAAGGGGAGGCAAACCTTTGTCGGAAAGGGAAGGGGAGGCAAACCTTTGTCGGAAAGGGAAGGGGAGGGCAAACCTTTGTCGGAAAGGGAAGGGGAGGCAAACCTTTGTCGGAAAGGGAAGGGGAGGCAAACCTTGTCGGAAAGGGAAGGGAGGCAAACCTTTGTCGGAAAGGGAAGGGGAGGCAAACCTTTGTCGGAAAGGGAAGGGGAGGCAAACCTTTGTCGGAAAGGGAAGGGGAGGCAAACCTTTGTCGGAAAGGGAAGGGGAGGCAAACCTTTGTCGGAAAGGGAAGGGGAGGCAAACCTTTGTCGGAAAGGGAAGGGGAGGCAAACCTTCGTTGGAAAGGGAAGGGAAGACAAGCCATTAGCATAACAAGGGCAGCAGAGCCAGGAGAATATGGAAAGAGGAGAAATATGATAAGAAATAAAAAAGTGAACTAGGCAAAACACTTACTGCCGGATGAACTGAATGGCATCTTCATACTTCATCCCACTCTCGATGAGCGCCAGAGCGACCAGGACGGGAGCCCTGAGAAACAGCAGAACAGATGCATTACAAGCTTTCACCATACACATTTACAATAATTTCGGATGGTCGGACACAAGCCAGAATGCGAGCCCATTTCATCCCCGATATCAGCTGCACGCAGTCTATAGAGGGAACCACCGCCTGAAACCTTTTGGCCCTAAATTCTCCTTCAAGATGAGCTTTGGCTGAAACGCCCCATGATCTTCACGGGGCTCGCTGTGACCTTGTGTACTGTAGTCTGGTCTAATTCAATTCCCAGATGTTCTGGCAAACGGCCCAAGAATCACAGTCATCTCCGCAGCCAAAATAAAGCACCACACCCCGAAGGAGAATCCCCTCCGCAGAGCCGGAGACTTGAAAAATGGACCCCAAAGGGGCCGTTCATTATCCTCTCATACTGATCTCCGGTACGAGGTGTCGTGGACTACAGTCTGGATACTGAGGGTTTGTGGGTCAGTAGATAAGCCCTTCTTCTGGCGAGACTCCACACCACATAGTATTTTCCCACATCCTACAGGCTGGGTTTGGCAGAGCTCGGGATGCTCAGACGGGTGTCACGGGTCAACTTCCTCAAATATTTTTATGTAATGCTCAGTGACCGCTTTAGAGGATTCCCACCCAAAACATAACCACCAACAGGCTATTCAGAACAGCGCAACTCTTCACAGACAATAAGAACAACAAATCCGCCAGTATCAGCTTGCTGATGGTTTCCAAATAGGAACCAGTGAGGGAAAACTAAGAAGAATTAATCTTCCTTGCAGAAGACCCGAGTACCTAACCAAGGTACTGTATGCAGGTTTTCCCAAATGCCAGGAATGTTAATAGAGGGATCCTTGTCCCACTGTTGACTTTTATAGCCATCGTCATGACTTGCAACCAGTGGTGCTGCCGCTCACCTGCCCAGTCCTGCCACGCAGTGCACCGCCACGCAGCATCCTGGATCTTCACAGAATTTGGCTTTCAGCAAGTTGAGCCAATCGTCCACAATCTTGTTGGGAGGAGGTGCGCCGTCATCAAAAGGCCAATCCTGCAAACCAGAGTAAAGATTCAGTACAAGAAAGTGCAGCTATGCGACTTGACCTTCAGTTTCTCCCCTCTCACAGCAGGCAGTCTCAGAGAAAAAGAGGGAAGCTGCTGCTGCATCCCCCTCCTCCAAGTCTTGTATTTTGAGTAGTATTCTAGAAGGAATTGTTGAGGACGGAGGACGTATTACTGACTGGTCAGGGAGTACAGAGCAGACACCACAAAGACACCCCCAGAGATTCTCGCTGTCAGGAGAAGTTAAATATGAGCATTCATCAGATGCAGCAGTTTCGGGTGGGAAAGTAGGTTGTGGATTGTGCAGGAATTCAGAGGAAATCTGTCTGTCCCGCCTCACACAGCTGAGAATCCAGAATAATGGAAACTGCATTTAGTAGCATAGACCAGGGATAACGCCTTTTATATCCTACGTTTGAGCATAGAGAGCCTTGCACCCCCGTCTCCACTAATTTACAGGTGTACTGTCACTTTAAAAAGCAGGACTCCCCACATGAGGTCTGGAGACAGTATACAAGGGGGGTAATGACATGGCTGATACCACACAAGGAAACATGTTGAGATCTGCTAACAAAAAATCTACAGGCACACCTTAAGGGGCGTTTCCCTCTGTTCACTCCTGGAGACCTTTTCTGCAGACCCCCCAGCGTGGCTGGACCCGCGGTGGGAATATCACTTACCGGATCCCTTTCGCTGGGTTCCAGCTCCATTGCTCCCTTTTGGGCGCCACAGGTCTTCCTGCAATAACATCTGACATGCCGTGGGTCACGTGGCCGCCGCAGCCAATGACTGACCACAGTGGCGACAGCTTCATCCTTTCCCGCAGCTCTCAGGTCACCCCAAGTCAACATCCAGTTTGACAAGGGTCACCTGGCTGCAGCGGTGACATATAACACATGGGTGACATCACAGACCACATGATGCATGGATGACAGGTCACCGCTGCAGCCAGGTGACCCTTGTCAAACTGGATGTTGACTTGGGGTGATCCGAGAGCTGCGGGGAAGGATGAAGCTGGAAACCAGCGGCAAGGATCAGATAAGTACGATTACCACGGCAGATCCGGCCCCCCGGGGGTCTGCAAAAAAGGTCCTGGGGTGAACAGGGGTTTCTGTAAATGATTATTAATCACTGCAACTTCAGTTACAATCTGTGTGTCAACTCTTCACCATTTTCAAGATCTCTGCTAGCTTTCAGCGAATGGAAACATTCTTCTTTAATACAAGACTGTTCAACCCCTTATAATCCGGGGCCTGAAAACCTGTCCAGACCTACTACTGCTCACAGCAGAGCGTTTGCTACAATGGCGCCCAGTCTAAACAATTATCTGTTAAACACATCAGCACAAATATCTGTCCTGTCCTTATAGTTTGCTACAATGTAAAATAAAAAAAATCTATGGATCTGAGGGCGAGTTGCAGATTTTCAGACGCACAGAATTGCGCCCACCACATATATCGCTATGGGTGTGAAACGCGTGGCCTTCACTGTGGTCAGGATCAAAATCCTCTACATTTGCTGAGATAGACATATCTAGGAACTGGTTCCATGGACACCCATGACTGCAGCTCCATGCCCTGTCACCCCCCCTCTTCTGACTGCCTGGAGGATAGCTGTACCCTCTGCTGCCCGGCATCACGCCCCCACCGTGCAGCGCCGGAGCGCTCATTAGAGAGACTAATATAGCCGGGACATCAGCGGCTGCAGCAAGGTCTGCTATTTATAGAGGCCTGGAAACACGCGGGCGGCCGGGGAAGAGATAAGAGCGTTTTATGTCAATGCCATCTCCATGAGCAGATGCATCAGAGTATGTGATGTTCTGGGACAGATCTGCAAGATTAACGAGCGGCGGAGGCTACAAACCAACACAGAACCGGAGGGTCGATCAACTCTTCCTGGAATCCTTGTATAGCAAAAGGGCAGCAGACTAGAAAATTGCCCATCAGCCTAGGCTGGCACCGCCAAGGATGCCATCCAGGAATCTGGGCAGAGCCTGGTACTGAATTATCAGCCTGCTCTGCAATGCCCGGACGGTCTACGACAGGGGCCAGCAACCTTCTCCACTCCAACTGTGGAGAAACTACAATTCCCAGCATCCTCCATTCAGTTCTATGGGAGTTCTCAGAAGAGCAAACCAAGTGTGCATGCTGGGAGTTGTAGTTTCACAATAGCTGGCGTGACTATAACTGGCATAGTTATACCATAGTCGCCAGTGTCCTTCATTTTAGTTTTGTCACCCAGCTTTTCTCGAGTCCTGAATCTACTTGCCTAGCACCCATCAAGTCCATCCTTTCCTTCGCCCCTGCAGGATGGCATGAACCCATTGTGGCGGATTGCAACCACTGGATGCCCGGAGATCACACTGCCACCAGGGCATTTCATGTATGTAGT
Source organism: Rhinella marina (assembly GCA_900303285.1). Lineage (NCBI taxonomy): Eukaryota > Metazoa > Chordata > Amphibia > Anura > Bufonidae > Rhinella > Rhinella marina. Next base: position 115,984 of record ONZH01012512.1, read on the forward strand.
CAATCAAACTTTGCGGGCCCCTGTTCTAAAGATAGTTGTGGGTCCCAGAGGTGGGACCTGCAGCTATCAGACATTGGGGGCATATCCGAGCGATATGTGCCCAATGTACAATCCCTTTAACTATGACAAGAAGCTTAACGTAAGGGTTACTGCCCCTTTAAGAGACACGATGCTCTTACCATGACTGTGATTCCATCTTTCTCCAGAGGAGTCTTGTCGTAGGTCACCTCGCACACTCTCACCACCGTGGTGGCCCCGTACTTCTTCAGATCCTAGGAGAAACAGAGAAAGACAGACGGTAAAAAAAGGTGAAGGAGGCAGCAAGACTCCTCGGAAGCTCAGGATCAGTACAGGATAAGTAATGTATGTACACAGTGACTGCACCAGCAGAATAGTGAGTGCAGCTCTGGAGTATAATACAGGATGTAACTCAGGATCAGTACAGGATAAGTAATGTATGTACACAGTGACTGCACCAGCAGAATAGTCAGTACAGCTCTGGGGTATAATAAAAGATGTAACTCAGGATCAGTACAGGATAAGTAATGTATGTACACAGTGACTGCACCAGCAGAATAGTGAGTGCAGCTCTGGAGTATAATACAGGATGTAACTCAGGATCAGTACAGGATAAGTAATGTATGTACACAGTGAGTGCACCAGCAGAATAGTGAGTGCAGCTCTGGAGTATAATACAGGATGTAACTCAGGATCAGTACAGGATAAGTAATGTATGTACACAGTGACTGCACCAGCAGAATAGTGAGTGCAGCTGTGGAGTATAATACATGATGTAACTCAGGATCAGTACAGGATAAGTAATGTATGTACACAGTGACTGCACCAGCAGAATAGTGAGTGCAGCTCTGGAGTATAATACAGGATGTAACTCAGGATCAGTACAGGATAAGTAATGTATGTACACAGTGACTGCACCAGCAGAATAGTGAGTGCAGCTGTGGAGTATAATACATGATGTAACTCAGGATCAGTACAGGATAAGTAATGTATGTACACAGTGACTGCACCAGCAGAATAGTGAGTGCAGCTCTGGAGTATAATACAGGATGTAACTCAGGATCAGTACAGGATAAGTAATGTATGTACACAGTGACTGCACCAGCAGAATAGTGAGTGCAGCTCTGGAGTATAATACAGGATGTAATTCAGGATCAGTAATGTATGTACACAGTGACTGCACCAACAGAATAGGGAGTGCAGCTCTGGAGTATAATACAGGATGTAACTCAGGATCAGTACAAGATAAGTAATGTATGTACACAGTGACTGCACCAACAGAATAGGGAGTGCAGCTCTGGAGTATAATACAGGATGTAACTCAGGATCAGTACAGGATAAGTAATGTATGTACACAGTGACTGCAGCAGCAGAATAGTGAGTACAGCTCTGGAGTATAATATAGGATGTAACTAAGGATCAGTACAGGATAAGTAATGTATGTACACAGTGACTGTACCAGCAGAATAGTGAGTGCAGCTCTGGAATATAATACAGGATGTAATTGTTAGCCTCGGCCAGTGTAATATAAGCTAAACCCTAGAGAACCTTATTCTACATATTAGAGGCTGCAGCCTCCCAGATGTTCAGCACAGTCTGAGATCACGTGTGACGATATCTGACCATCTACAGTCCCCGAAATATAATATCAGAATCTGACAACGACTGGAGAATTTCATCCGGATTCTAATGCAGCGAATGTGTCAGTATGTTGGATAAGAACAGGGTGAAGGTCGGGCACAGGACGCGGCGACACGAACACTTTGCATGAACAGAAACAAAGACTATACATGCAAATCAGGGATTTCAGCTCCGAGCACAATGACGCAGCTCCTTCCTGCTGGCACCATGTGTACGGCACCCTGAAAACACGAGGGCGGCGGGATCGTTATCGCCATCCCCCCCACAAGTAACGTGGGAATAAAGGTTCATCGCTATATGAAGTCTGCAAGTACCAAACAGACTGTCAGCTTCAATGCCTAACCAATTACACCATGCTGCTTGCTGCCTGAGCTGTGATAGGGAGAGCTGAGGCACGCCCCCTGAGCTGTGATAGGGAGAGCTGAGGCACGCCCCCTGAGCTGCAGCAGAAGAGACACTCCCCTTGAGCAGCTTGATATAAATCCAGCAGAGCAATGAATGATGAGATCTCTGGATCCATGTGAGGTACAGGGCTGGTTCTAGCTTTGTTAGAAAGAGATTGTCATGTACTATATGATGTCTGATTTTCATTTTTTACATTAGTCATTGGAGAACCCCTTTAAAAAACAAGGTGAGGAATGGCTGGGAGATGTGGTTCAGCCTCCTGCCAAGTCCATATACATATAGGACATATGTATTGTAGTCCAGGTACCGATAGCCTGAACTAAAATAAAAGCTACAGAATATAAAGCTGAGGAGTTACGTGTCAGCTTTGGATGTGACTGGAGTAGAAGCACCATGTAAAGTTGCACATGGGTGTAATCCAAGGGACGGCAACCTCCAGCTGTTGTGAAACTACAACTTCCAGCATGCTCCATTCACTTTGAAGAACAGCCTAGTAAGTTTGTATGCTGGGAGTTGTAGTTTTACAATAACTGGAGTGCCGGAGGTTGCTGACCCCTGGTGTGATCTTCCCGTGTTCCTCGGCCTTCGTGTTCTTCCCTTGCAGATTTTTTGCACACCTGCTTGGCTGCTCGGGGTTAATACGAGCAGTAACCTCGGCGAGATTGATTGCCGCGGTCGATGATAACTCCGGCTCTTATTGCGCTCTCCAACTCCAATGTATTTTTAGTCCTCGTCAGTTTAGGTTCCCAAACATCCAATAAAGACGAGAGCCGTGTTTGGAAGCGATCCACCCTCTGGTAAATGCCGCTCGGGGACTTCAGATGATGGCGGTTTACGCAGGCTGCACAAAAATAGCTGCGTGCTGCCCGCTGCCAAGTGCCTGGCTGTACACAGGGTGACAAGTGCTCCGAGGAGCGTTATAAACAATGGACCCCTCAGGACCGGCCTCTTAAAGGGGTTGTGTCCCTTCAGCAAAGAGCACTTATCATGTAGAGAAAGTTAATACAAGGCACTTACTAATGTATTGGGATTCTCCATATTGCTTCCTTTGCTGGCTGGATTCATTTTTCCATCACATTATACACTGCTCGTTTCCATGGTTACGACCACCCTGCAATCCATCAGTGGTGGTCGTGCTTGCACGCTATAGGAAAAAGCATCGGCCTCTCTGGTGACAGGGACCATGGGAGCGCACATAGGCTGGTGCTTTTTCCTATAGTGTGCAAGCACGACCACCGCTGATGGATTGCAGGGTGGTCGTAACCATGGAAACGAGCAGTGTTATAATGTGATGGAAAAATGAATCCAGCCAGCAAACGAGGCAATATGGATAATCACAATACATTAGTAAGTGCCTGGTAGTAACGTTCTCTACATGATAAGTGCCATTTGCTGAAATTAGATGACCCCTGTAAAAGGAAGCGCACGTCCATCACATCAAGTCCAATGCTCTATTCACACCCAGAGCTGCATGCAAAAATCTGCTGGCTGCCACTTGTAATCTGTGCTGACGGCTGAACCTCTAAAAGCCTAGCGGAGATCCGGTCATACACCACGGCACTCTGGGAAGACATACCATTCTACCGTAAACTGGGTCCATTTTCAAGTGATTGTTAAAATGGCTTCCCCGATCCCAAAATATTGCTAATCAGTCATAAAAACTCACTAATATATATGCGCATGTTCAAATCTCTCCCAATTTGCAGTGGAAACCGCGGCAGAGATCCCTGGCGGACCCTCGGATTTCTGCAGAAGATTTGCAGCCTATGATATTTCCATGGGACTAGTCTACATGCCGCTGCCGGTCATGCTTCCCCTCCCCCCATCCCCTTTAAAAGGGGTTTTGTGGGATCTAGCTACTTATGATCTCTCCTTAGAATAAGTCATCAGGTGGGGGGAGGCCGCCACCTCACAATCATCCGCCTGCAGCAGCCACAGGTATCGGGAGCACACAGCTCCACCCACCGAGCAGTGGCCGCGTTGGGTTACTGCAGCTTAGCTCCCATTCAAGCGAAAGGGGCCGCATTGGTCTCAGGTGGCAGAAGACACCTAAAGCTGGGCACAGACACCAGGAGATCCCAATAACAATCCAATGACTCTTAGAGACCAAAAATGGCCCCCAATGAGGAATGCCGTCCGGTAAAACAGGAATACAAGCAGGATTGACAAGAATAAATCCCCTGGAGATAAGCGGCGCCAGATGAATCCAGCAAATTCTCCTCTCTACGGTCTATCTGTATCACAATTGTGTCTACAATACACAGCGAAAGTCCTATAACCTGTAAAGTGTGATAATCCGGCACAGCATAAAGAGTACGGGACACAGAGCAGAGGCGACCAGGTCTAACGCCTTCTGAAAGGTGACCGGGACTAGATGGGGGCATTTCAAGATCTCATGTGGTACACAAGGCCGTGAAAATATAATAAGAGAAAAAATACTGGCCAAAAAAAAACACAGAAAAAAAATAGCCCAGCCCTTAAAACTATAAAAAAAAAAAAAAAAATCTATAAAATAAAGCTATACAAAATACATAAAGAAATAATTTTTTTTTGTGTCCCAGAACAGCCATGTCCTCCCTCCACCTCCTCACTGTCCTATGGTAGCTGTAAGCAACTGGCTGCAGCTGGAACATCCCTCCTCTGCATAAAAAAAAAAAAAAAAGTTAAAGAACTCCCTCAAAAAATGTTATTCCATGTCCTGCTAGAAATGTACATGATGTAATCTGTAGTGAAAGTCATTTTCTTACCAGTGTCTGTATTTTTGAGTTATATCTCCCTGATGCTTCTCATCTGTGTCATGTGACTAGGAATCAGACTCACCAAGTCACACAGCATCTTATGTGTGGACAGGAAGTCTATTTCTCTATGTATTCCTATGGGAGCCTCACTTTCAGTCTCATAGGAATGAATAGAGAAGTGACTGGCTTCCTGTCCTGGGTCAGCTGGAGGTCAGAGTTGGTCACATGACCCAGCTACAATTAGAAGAGAGGAGATAACTCACAAATACAGTCTCTGATAAGAAGATTGCATTCACTACAGACTATATCATGCAGCTTTCTAACAGGTCACAGAATAAAAAATTTTGTGGGAGATCTTCTTTAAAAGGGCTTTGCCATCATAGACAATGGGGGCATATCACTAGGATGGGGCCAGCGAAAATAGCTGAGCGCTGGCTCGACCATTTCCGTCAGCCCCATAGAAATGAAGGGGAGCAGGGACAGCGCATGTGCAGTGCGCTCCCATTCACTTGTATGGGAGCCACGGAGCTGCAGCTAGTGGTGGCCAGACAGCAGGAAACCCGGGGTTCTCCAACCACAGCTCTCCCTGCTCCGTTCTTGTTGTAGGTGAAGGTCCCAGAGGTGGGACCCGCACCTATCAGACAATGGGGCCATATCCTAGCCATATGCCCCCATTGTCTGTGATGGGAATACACCTTGTGTTCTCAAGTTCGGGTTATCTAAGAATCCAATTACGGATTCCGCTACCACGGACCATAACGGAATTCTATGACGGCAGGTACAACGGAAGCCTAGAAGAGACATTCCGTCATAAAAGGAGCCGAGGCTGGCCATAGCCTTCCATTATGACGGAATGGGACATGTATAAGAACCCTGCAGACTGGCAGTGAACGGCCTACAGGCTCCACTCACCTCTATGAAGGTGTTCAGCGTGGCGTTTGTGGGGTTGTGGGTGATCAGGAAGCGCATGTTCTTATAGCAGACTTCCACTGGAGCCGGGCGATTAATCCGAGCCATGGCGAGATACAAAGGAGGAGATAAAAAAACGTACAAAAAACTCAACACAAATATTGTGCAAAATATCTAAAAAAAAAAAAAAAAAAAAATCCAAACCAGTAAAAGGGTCGGGAGGCTGAAAGGTAACGGCTCCGAGACCACAACCACCAGCCGCCCGTCCGCAAGGCTCAGGGTCCGTGTCCAAGTCTTCTTAACACTTAAGGTCCAAGATTTTTCCTTCCGTAGAGTAGAAAAAAAAATCTCCTTGTGGCGAATCCTGGCAGTTCAGAGGCAAAAACAGATGATCCTTCTGGACCGATCACGTTACCCCATCTGGATAAACTGTGAATTTTACCGCCGGGACGGACTGTGACTGGAGAACAGGGCTCCGTGGACACAAGAGTCTTTCGCAGGAGGAGATCGGCGCGCAGAGGCCTCTAATGGTGTGCGCTGCCCACGACCCGGCTCCTGAGCAACGGGCAAAGCGTGTGATTCATGCGGAGAGATGGTGTTGGGCGTGGCAGTATTCAAAAGTGTTTCTCAGCAGCGCCATATATTGCCAACGTCAGAACTGTGGGAGAAACAGAAAGAAAAGTTAGTGACATGAGGGCAAGGACAGCAGTGAGGTTCACACTTTACAGCAGGCTGGAAAGCAAGATGTACAAAAGGTTGTGCTATACTGACATCTAGTGGCCAACAGGGAAACTACCTACGTTAACTATACGTTAAAGGGTTATTCCCATCTTGTACAATGGGGGCATATCGCTAGGATAAGCCCCCATTGTCTTATAGGTGTGGGACCCGCAACTATATCGAGAATCGAGCCCCCAAAGTGAAGAAGGGCGCACTGCACCACCGCTCCTATTCATTTGTAGGTAGCCGACAGAAATAGCCGAGCCAGCGCTCGGCTATTTTCGGAGGCCCCATAGAAATGAATGGAGGGCGGCTGCGCATGCGCCCTCCTTCACGATATAGGTACAGGTCCCAGAGGTGGGACCCGCACCTATAAGACAATGGGGGCTTATCCTAGCGATATGCCCCCATTGTCCAAGATGGGAATAACCCTTTAACCACCTAACGGTTTTGCCCGAGTCCAGCTCCGGCAGTGTGAAAGGTGGCTAACTGGAGGGGGGAGGGCTGCTTTAGATGCTGCTGTCTCCTTGAATGGTATCCGCTAGAAACACGCAACTGGTCTTGTTTGAAAGGTGACATTCCAGGCTTTCAGACAGCATCCTGATTTCTATCAGTGATATCTTCCTCTGTCCTTCTGGTATTGTCTGAAAGCTTGGACTGTCTGCTTTCAAACAATACCAGTTGCATGTTTCTAGCTGCTACAATTTAGGAGATCAACATCTAAAGCAGCCCTCCCCCCTCCAGGTAGCTACTTTTCCCACTGCTGGAGCTGAACTCTGGCAAAACAGATAGGGGGTTAATTTCATATGAAAGACTATTTTAAAACCGCTTTCTGGGTTCAGGATAGGCCATTGATATCAGATCGGGGGATCTCGTGCTTGGCATCCCACCCGGTCACCGGTTTTAAGGGGCCATGGTTCTTCATTGTTTACATAGTGCCATCTACCTGCCCGCGGTCTAGTTACCAGCAGCAGTGCACGGTGAGGCAGCTTTGTACTATTCACTTGAACGGGACGAAACTGCCATATCCTGCTCCTTCATGGATCGGTGATACGATGCCCCTCGCATGCCCACATTATACCTCCACCCACCTGCGATTTTAGATGTCAATATGGCACGTGCTATCGCATGCTGTGTCGAGGCTATTTTTTCCCAGAAACACTACTTCTGGGGAAGAATAACATTCCCCTACAGCTGCACTATATGGCGGCACATTAAAGCAGCCCCTTACTCATACACTAACCCCACCATCAGAATTAGGCATACAGCTTTGTGGCGTGCAAGTAAGTTTCTGAATCCTAAGTCAACGATTACAGTTCCCTCACCGCGGGCACCCTATGGCGGCACATTACAGCGGACCTTACTCATACATGAACCCTTTTCTGCAAGTGCACGCTCAGAATTGGAAGACAGCAGGCCAAATAGTTATGCAGTAAAAAAAAAAAAAAAGGTAGCACGCTGGTTTCTGAATCCCAAGCGAAAGAATAAGACTCCCTTACAGTGACACCATATGGCGGTAAGTTAGAGCCAAGGTAATACGTCAAATCCTGTCAACCATGTTCCACAATCGAATGTTTCTCTAGACGAGCGAGGGCCGTTCTAGCTAGGCTGGATCCTCAGAACTCGACGGTGTCAAAGTAGCCTCATGGAAGTGAAAGGAGCATTCTGGGAGTTGTAGTCTCAGCCGGGGGCGCCCACGGGCCTTGCACACGTCTGGTGGTGCACATATAACCTCACGCTCTGCACATCTGCTGGATGCTTCAGGTTTGCAGCTGGTTTCCGTTCAGCAGCTTTCTGTGGTGGAACCTCCGGTGAGAAGTTCGGAGGAGCAGCCGCCCCCGTGGCCTGGGTCACGGCTTCCCATCAGGGCCTCTATATTTAGCAGTGTATTGATCACATGGACGCCCCGGGGTGAGACGCGCACAACACATGTTCATCAAATGACTGACAGGTCAAGGGGGCGATCGCAGAACAATAGGAGGTGACATCATTCTGGAAGTGACAGGCGCGTGGCGGCCTATTATTAGCAAGACTGATACAATGACCACTGGGTAAACCCGAAAATCAGGAAAGGATGGGTCAACGGCCGCTGATCCTTGTTCCTGGTGACGCAGAAAAGTTGTCAAAGCTCGGAGCGCTATTTACCAATGACGTGTCAGGAGCGCGCTTCTCATTGGGGGGGGGGGGTGTCACTACTACTCCCATTATACAGCACTCTGGGATCCCTGCAGAGCAGCGCTCCCGTGTGCAGCCGCCCCATTCAGTGCCACTCCCCTGTAGTGTCGGTGGCTGGGAATCCAGTCATGCAGTCCTATGTAACACCACAGATAACACAGTGATAACTCTCTGAGTACAGATAATGCAGTAGATGTTACCTGCAGTCCTATGTAACACCACAGATAACACAGTGATGTCTCTCTGAGTACAGATAATGTAGTAGATGTCACCTGCCAGTCCTATGTAACACCCACCAGGATAACACAGTGATAACTATCGTGGAGTACAGAGTGAGATGTAGTAGATGTCACCTGCAGTCCTATGTAACACCCAACAGATAGACACACTGATAAACTCTCTGAGTACAGATAATGTAGTAGATGTCACCTGGCAGTCCTATGTACACCACAGATAACACGTGATAACTCTCTGAGTACAGATAATGTAGTAGATGTTACCTGCAGTCCTATGTAACACCACAGATAACACAGTGATAACTCTCTGAGTACAGATAATGTAGTAGATGTCACCTGCAGTCCTATGTAACACCACAGATAACACACTGATAACTCTGTGAGTACAGATAATGTAGTAGATATCACCTGCAGTCCTATGTAACACCACAGATAACACAGTGATAACTCTCTGAGTACAGATAATGTAGTAGATGTCACCTGCAGTCCTATGTAACACCACAGATAACACAGTGATAACTCTCTGAGTACAGATAATGTAGCAGATGTCTCCTGCAGTCCTATGTAACACCACAGATAACACAGTGATAACTCTCTGAGTACAGATAATGTAGTAGATGTCAGCTGCAGTCCTATGTAACACCACAGATAACACAGTGATAACTCTCTGAGTACAGATAATGTAGTAGATGTCACCTGCAGTCCTATGTAACACCACAGATAACACACTGATAACTCTCTGAGTACAGATAATGCAGTAGATGTCACCTGCAGTCCTATGTAACACCACAGACAACACAATGATAACTCTCTGAGTACAGATAATGTAGTAGATGTCACCTGCAGTCCTATGTAACACCACAGATAACACAGTGATATCTCTCTGAGTACAGATAATGTAGCAGATGTCACCTGCAGTCCTATGTAACACCACAGATAACACAGTGATAACTCTCTGAGTACAGATAATGTAGTAGATATCACCTGCAGTCCTATGTAACACCACAGTTAACACAATGATATCTCTCTGAGTACAGATAATGTAGTAGATGTCACCTGCAGTCCTATGTAACACCACAGATAACACAGTGATAACTCTCTGAGTACAGATAATGTAGTAGATGTCACCTGCAGTCCTATGTAACACCACAGATAACACAGTGATAACTCTCTGAGTACAGATAATGTAGTAGATGTCACCTGCAGTCCTATGTAACACCACAGATAACACAGTGATAACGCTCTGAGTACAGATAATGTAGTAGATGTCACCTGCAGTCCTATGTAACACCACAGGTAACAGTGATAACTCTCTGAGTACAGATAATGTAGTAGATGTCACCTGCAGTCCTATGTAACACCACAGATAACACAGTGATAACTCTCTGAGTACAGATAATGTAGTAGATGTCACCTGCAGTCCTATGTAACACCACAGATAACAGCTCTCTGATTACCCTGCCCAGCTCTGCTACATCTTGCCCAGTTTGCTGTCCGTACATCCGCTGGTACATGTCTGTAGATGACATTATATACAAAGCACTGAATGTTCTGCTTCCTCTGAAGAAAGTGAATGTGACCAGAAGTAAACGCTCCACAGTCCTGCTGCAGGCGGGCCCCGGACAGTCCTTCCCATAAGGTCGCCTCCAGGGCCCCTGATCCGGCAGATGACTCCGGGCATTGCTGTGGTCACGCTCAGGGTACTGGTCGGGGGTCTCAGTAACCGGCACAGATTTACACGGCAGCCCACAGCGGCGACGCTTTAGGGGTTCTGCAGATTTCTATTAAATGAGATTTCTTTTTTGAATTTTCTTATATAATTAGTAAAGAGCCTGCATTCTGAAGGAAGCAGCCGCCGAGCGCTCACTGAAATGAAGGGGCCAACTATATAATATATACCAGCCATCAGAGGGGTGACCCCCAATATACGTGGGAAGGCGAGTCTGACGTAGAGAATCCGTTTCACGGTTCTCGTCAGATCCCGACCAAGAGGCAATCTGACAAAGCGGCTGCTGTCGGGTCCACAATAAACTAAGAGAAAACTTTCATATAAAACTGGAAAATCCCTTTAAATGCTGAAAACACACATCGCCCACTGCCACGTCCTGCCCGTTACCGGTTTCTTCAGGCTGTATTCACAAGGTGCAGCTAAAATAACTTTTCTTTTTACCATAATTTTGTAAAATTGCTGCAAAATGTGATGGTTTCGCCACAATTTTTTACAATTTGGACGGTTCGACAGCAGCGTGTACGCATGAGATGTCCTCTGGCTCGGCTGAGCATGCAAGTGTCGACAAAGGGGACGGCTTATCTCCTCAAGAAAAAAAATAAATAAGGATTAGGCACGCCCACGCCGCCGGAGGATTAACGAGAACAGTCACCTATACGACGTACCAGCCCCTATAGATACAGGTGGAGGCTCGGACGGGTCCTTAAAGGGCCCCTGACCCCAAAACGCAGCAGCGGTATCAGAGGAACGGTTGATATGGGTCACACCTGTGACGGTTCTCAGCACATATGGGGCAGGAGGTTTTCCAGTCACCCTGCCCCCAGTCCTGACCCCCCCCAGTACGCCTCCGTCAGGTGGAGAGTCCCTTTAATAAACAGCACCTGACAGTGTAGAAATAAGAGGCAGACGTGTAACATATGACGGTCAGCTGATGGGGCGACGGTCCCTGCTAATGAGTAACGTACTTCTATAGAGCGGCTCGGGGCCATTATGTAACACAGTGTGTAAGCCCGGTGAGTGCACCGGGGGGGCGTCAGGTCGGAGCAAAACGGCACCGCACCCAGAACAGCTTTATCCCAGCGTTTTGGCCAACATGGCTTGAGAAGAAACCAGTGGCAGAGCGGGTCGGCAGTCTACAGTCTCTTATTAATAGAAAAACCCCTCCTCCTTCCGAAAAGTGCACGTCTCTATTAACTCACACGCACCAAATATTACAGATTTTGCATGAAACAAGACGGGCGCCAGGCTCCTCTCACACAGAATGGAAGTTACCCGCACCATAGAACAACTACCCCCCATCCGCCGGTTTCTGCGCTTTGATCACAATACGCCTGTACTTGGATATTTAGAAGCTGCGGAGACACAGCTGAGTCTTAAAGGGGCTCTCTGTGTAATGTAGGATAATGCTAAGGCTCCATTCACACGTCCTGGAAAATGGTCCGCATCCGTTCCGCAATACGATTTTTATAATGTAAATCTGGGCGCCGGTATGAGGAGGTATAATGGGAGAGATGACGGGTTCACCATATGGGCTCCTATATATGACTGCGTACAGACCATCCATTACTAATGACAATCACTTCCTTTGACGCACCCAATCAGTGACACCATCTACACAAACAGCAAACGCACAATGACCCCTCAGCGCCTGCCGCCAGGTCATGACCCCCGCTGGAGCGCAAACAGGGAGACTCCTATACAAACCTCCCTACGTCCTCCCAGCAGAGCATCGCATCCAATATGTCACACACTAACATGGTATATTCGGAGGTTTGATACGTTCGGATCCCTATAGAGAGGATCCCTGACACTTCCTCGGGATACATTAGTTACAGTGTATCTACCTGAAGGAATAATGTACCCCCCTCAGTATTTATGGAGGATATGCATACAGACCCGGGGCTAGCAGATACAAAGTATTAACTTCCCCTCAATGTCTCATCCTGCTATATAAGAGTTACACAGAGACCTGTGAGAGGGGGCGCCGTAGAGGGCCCGTCATTATGTAACAAGATATAACACAACAGAGGATCCCTGCTGTTATGTAGGAGGAGATACAATGTAACAACTTCCCAGAATATAGAGATTTTCTATACAGATCTGCCACATATCTACAGAAAGTTCTGTCTACAGTCAGAGGATCTCCAATATTACATAGGAGATACAATGTAACATCCTATAGGACATACCTGGGCCCTGCAGTGATAAGAAAGGGTCCTGATTATGAAGCTGATACAACGTGACATCCTACAGATTTGGGACAGGGGGTGGCAAGAGAGGGTCCCCATCGTTATGTAGCTGATACAATGTAACAAATCCCCCCTCAAAGTAACATCCTATAGATCAGGTACAGGTGGTAGTAAGAGAGGGTCCCCATCATTATATAACCGATACAATGTAACAAGTCCCCCCTCAGTGTGACATCCTAGTCACTAATGTATATATAGAAGCTGTCAATATAGACCTGGGACCAGCGGTGGTTGTGAGAGAGGCTCCCCATCATTATGTAACCGATACAATGTAACAAGTCCCCTCAGTGTGACATCCTATAGATCAGGTACAGGCAGTGATGGAGGATCCCCGTCATTATGTAGCCGATACAATGAAGGGAGACTTGTTACATTGTAACATCCTATAAAGCTGGTACAGGCGGAGGTGAGAATTGGTCCCCATCATTGTGTAACAAATACAGTGCAACAAGTCCCCCCTCAAAGTGACATCCTATAGACCTAGGACCAACGGTGGTTGTGAGAGAGGATCCCCATCATTATGTAACCGATACAATGTAACAAGTCCTCCCTCAAAGTGACATCCTATAGACCTGGGACTGGCAGTGGTGAGAAAGGGTCCCCGTGTTTATGTAACTGATATAATGTAACAAGTTCCCCCACCCCATGTAACATCCTATAGATCAGGTACAGGCAGTGGTGGAGGACCCCCATCATTGTGTAGCTGATACAATGTAGTGTATATACAGACCTGGTACAGGCAGTGGTGGAGGACCCCCATCATTATGTAGCTGATACAATGTAGTGTATATACAGACCTGGTACAGGCAGTGGTGGAGGACCCCATCATTGTGTAGCTGATACAATGTAGTGTATATACAGACCTGGTACAGGCAGTGGTGGAGGACCCCCATCATTGTGTAGCATTAATACAGGAGGAGGAGGACTGTGTAGCTGATACAATGTAGTGTTATACAGACCTGGTACAGGCAGTGGTGGAGGACCCCCATCATTGTGTAGCTGATACAATGTAGTGTATATACAGACCTGGTACAGGCAGTGGAGGAGGACCCCCATCATTGTGTAGCTGATACAATGTAGTGTATATACAGACCTGGTACAGTGGTGGAGGCAGTGGTAGTGAGTGGTACAGCAGTGGTGGAGGACCCCCATCATTGCTGTACAATGTAGTGTATATCAGGAACTGGTACAGGCAGTGGTGGAGGACCCCCAATGTAGATACAGTGTATACAGTGGTACAGGCAGTGGTGGAGACCCCCATTATTGTAGCTGTACAATGTAGTGTATATACAGACTGGTACAGAGTGGAGGACCCCATCATTGGTAGCTTGATACTAGTGTATGGAGGAGGACCCTGGGCAGTCTGGTAGCTGTACAATGTAGTGTATATACAGACCTGGTACTGGAGGAGGACCCCATCATTATGTAGCTGATAGTGTATATACAGACTGGTACAGGCAGTAGGAGGAACCCCCCATCATAGTAGCTGATACAATGTAGTGTATACAGACCTGCAGGCAGTGGAGGACCCCATCATTATGTAGCTGATACAATGTAGTGTATATACAGACCTGGTACAGGCAGTGGAGGAGGACCCCCATCATTGTGTAGCTGATACAATGTAGTGTATATACAGACCTGGTACAGGCAGTGGAGGAGGACCCCCATCATTGTGTAGCTGATACAATGTAGTGTATATACAGACCTGGGAGCGGTGAGAGGATCCCTTCTGGCAGTGCTGGGACTACTCCTCAGCCGTGTACAGGACTCCGCACAGAACCAGTCACAGCTGCCTGCTCGGAGCACGATACTGACAGCGCTGGCCGGCTCATGTCACACACTACATGCACTTCTAAGACTCTTACAGTAACTAATCCCTGCACAAATACGCTTTTCTTCCTCCTCCTCCTCCCAGGGCTGAAGTGTGTGGCTCCAGGTTCTCTGCAGGAATGGATGACTCAGAGGAGATCACACATGACTTATTCACACATTCAGTACGCAGCGCTGTCCGGAATAATGCTGCTGCGCCACCTGCATTGTATTGTGTGTGGGAACTCCCATCACCGAGAAAGCACCGGACCCGGAGGGGCGCAGAAATCCAGGGCTATCCAGAAACCACTTAAAGGGACAGTAGTCCTACAGCCTGTGTTCTCTCCATGTGCTGCAGGTGCACGCAGACTATCGCTCCCTGTTATCAGCCACTGTGCTGAGTGCAGGACGGGGGAATGCAGACTATTGCTCCCTGTTATCAGCCACTGTACTGAGTGCAGGACGGGGGAATGCAGACTATTACTCCCGTTATCAGCCACTGTACTGAGTGCAGGACGGGGAATGCAGACTATCGCTCCCTGTTATCAGCCACTGTACTGAGGGCAGGACGGGGAATGCAGACTATCGCTCCCTGTTATCAGCCACTGTACTGAGTGCAGGACGGGGAATGCAGACTATCGCTCCCTGTTATCAGCCACTGTACTGAGGGCAGGATGGGGAATGCAGACTATCGCCTCCCTGTTATCAGCCACTGTACTGAGGGCAGGATGGGGGAATGCAGACTATCGCTCCCTGTTATCAGCCACTGTACTGAGGGCAGGACGGGGAATGCAGACTATTACTCCCAGTTATCAGCCACTGTACTGAGGGCAGGATGGGGGAATGCAGACTATTACTCCCTGTTATCAGCCACTGTACTGAGTGCAGGACGGGGAATGCAGACTATTACTCCCAGTTATCAGCCACTGTACTGAGTGCAGGACGGGGGAATGCAGACTATTACTCCCAGTTATCAGCCACTGTACTGAGTGCAGGACGGGGAATGCAGACTATTACTCCCAGTTATCAGCCGCCATCAGCAGTACCTTCCGATGACCCGACCAATGGCAGTATACACACCTGAGGTGCAGAAGTCGCCAATAAACGGGGACATTTTTATACAATTTGAGATGTGATGGTCAAAGGCGTGACGGGCGGCGGATTCATCCCGATTACTGATACACATCCGTATACCTCTACCGTCAGCCTCGCGCTAATCGTGCCATTCAGAAACCCTCTGCTGCCATGGTAACAGCTGGGCCGTACGGTGGGGGTTGTAATACCAAAACCCTGCAGACACAACCAAGGTGTAAAATATTACAACGTGTAACCCACTCCTCCCCAGCAGTGCGCGCCGAAGACTCCCATCCCCCGACAGAAGACACGAGACACCCAAGAACTGATCGCTGAGTTATCAGGGGGCCAAGCGACTCACCCCCCCCCTCCCCCCGCCCAGATCTCAATGGGGATCATTTACAAAGAGGAGCTTTTTATGCTCTGGTCTTTTACTCCCCCTTTTGGACGACCTGTCTCATTTACGACTAGGCATTAGGTGCACCCTCAGCAGTTTGTGCACCTGGCTGGAGTAGCTTTTCTACAACATTTACGCCCCGCCCGCTCCTACCACCGTGTATCGCAAAAACGTCCATGCGATAAAATATTGTGGCAAGTGCTTTCAAAGAGTTGCAAAAAAAAAAAAAAAACAAAAAAAAAAACGGGGTAATGCAACATTTTTACGCCAAAAAAAAAAAATGGCGTAAAAATGTTCGCAAACGACCCCCATAGTCACTGCTTCTTCCACACCACGTAAAGTAACAGCTCCGGATTAGGGCTCATTCACACGACCGTATGTATTTTGCGGTCCGCACAAAACGGAACCGCAAAAAATCCGGATGACATCCGTGTGCATTCCGTATTTTGCGGAACGGCTGGGCCCTAATAGAACAGTCCTATCCTTGTCCGTAATGTTCTATTTTTTTGCGGAACGGAAATACGGAAACGGAATGCACATGGAGTACTTTCCGGTTTTTTTTGCAGACCCATTGACATCAATGGTTCCGCATACGGTCTGCAAAAAAAACAAAAAGGGAACGGACACGGAAAGAAAATACGGTCGTGTGAATGAGCCCTAATCCTCGGGCCGCTCACGCACAGGTCACCAGGAGACACTATAGCACCTGTCCACCTCCCGAGGCCACGTGACCATATCACATGACCACAGGGGTGGGGACACCTGACTGCTCCCGCTCTGACCTCCCGCATCCACATTTATGTTCAGGGTGCAAGGAAAACATGGAGCCTGTTAGGGGTTACAATTTACTACTGAAGAGGCGTCTGTCCCCTTTAAGAAAGCGTCCTCCTCCTTAAAGGGCCAGTCCTTTGCACAGTACATACTGTGGAGCTTAATCATTGTTTAACGTCATACGGTTTTCTATTGGACTTTGGGTTCCAGTTTAGGACCATTTTCAAGATCCCTGCTTGCTGTCACTGACAGAAAGCATCTTTACATACATCCAAAAAAATAAAACCCACCCTGGTTATTTCCAGAACCCCTCTCAACAAGCCATGCAGCTGTTTAACAGGGTCAAAATTTCGGGAAAACTCTATCCTTGGCTCAAGGAAGACAAAGTCGCTTGCTCTGGAGGACTCAATAGATGGATTTCTATAGAGAATTGTGTAATACTTCACTTCTCCTGTGGGGGCGCTGCAGAGAAACTGCACACTTGTGGCGAGGTTGCCTCCTGTATCACATCCTGTCGGTGGAATATCCTGTGATCAGCTTATTATCCGAGGAGCCTTCTAACAAAAAAAGTGACTGTCCAAAGTGGACAACCCCTTTAAGAGGGAAGCAATGACCCCAAAAAACAAACAAGCAAAAACCAAAAAAACCCCCCAGAGAAGACAAACAAGGACGAGTTACATAAGTGAAGGAGTCAGGAGGGAAGTCTCTGTGTGCACAGGGAGCGCGGGACCAGGTTCAGCAAAGACTTCACTAGAGAAATCATCCCGCAGCCTTCGGTGACAACAGTTTCTCCGTCGCCATGGCAGCAGTAACCTTGTTTTGATTTCGATAAAGTGGCCTCTACTTGGTATCAAGTTTCGGAAGTTAAATGAGAGAAAACGCAGGGCGACATTACTGAAATGGTCGGAACAGGGGCAAACTCTTAAAGGGGTTGTGGGGAAAGCGTCACCTCTGTCCAGAGAAGTGATTGGCGCCGAGCTGTAATACCACACACAACCTGTGGACAGGTATGGCGCTGTTTTGGGGAGAAAGCAGACATGTTTTTTTTTTTCTAATCCTGGACAACCCCTTTAAAAAAAAAACCAAAGGAATTTAAAGGGGTTGTCTCACCTCACAAACTGGTGGCATATCACTAAGATGGGAGCCGAACGGGGGCCCCCTAAAGTGAAGGAGAGCGCGTCGTCCTGTCCATTCACTGCTATGGCAGTTATGAAAATAGCTGACCAAGCGCTCAGCCGTTTTCAGACGTCCCATAGAGGGTGTCTGCGCATGCGCAGTGTGCCCTCTGTTCACTTCAGGAGGTCCCACTCTGGAGAAGGTCCTAGAAGCAGGACCCACTCCATCTGACTGAAATGGGAGTACCCCTTTAAGCCATAAATATGTTCTCTGCTTTGAGCAATCCTTTCTGGAGACCCCTCCCCCCCCAAAAAAAGGGAAGGACCCCGATCAATCAGTTGTGATCTGTGGAGCAACCAGTTTGGTTCCACTACAAAGCCACCAGGGGCTAGACATGACGGGCCCTGCTGAGTAAAACATACCCTCCTCCCTGGCTGTAAGGCTCCTACCGTTTGGTGTTTACAGCTCCTATGCAGACCTATGTGTCTCCATGGTGACAGACTACAGACAATCAGATGATATAAAGTGCATGTCTCGCTCTCTGTGGGGTCTGCAGGTCTTACATGGACGGCCCACTGATTTCAATAAGAACCAGGTAATGCTTGGTTTGGCCTGCGGGGGTGCTGTAGGGGAACTGAACACTAGTGTAGATTGTCCTGCCATGATTGCCTTGGAATAAAAATAGTTAATATCTCTGCACACTAAGTTTTCTTTTTTTTTTTTTTTTTTTTATACATATTAATTTTAAAAAAAAAATTGTTTTTTTTTTTTAAATTAATATGTATAAAAAAAAAAAAAAAAAAAAGAAAACTTAAAGTGTTTGTCTCACTTCAGTAAATGGCAGTTATTATGTAGAGAAAGTTACTACAAGGCACTTACTAATGTATTGTGATTCTCCATATTGCTTCCTTTGCTGGTTGGATTCATTTTTCCATTACAATATACACTGCTCGTTTCCATGGTTACGACCACCCTGCAATCCATCAGCAGTGGTGGTCGTGCTTGCAGATTATAGGAAAAAGCATCAGCCTCTCTGGGGGCCGGGACTATGGAAGTGCACATAGGCTGATGCTTTTTCCTATATTGTGCAAGCACGACCACTACTGATGGATTGCAGGGTGGTTGTAACCATGGAAACGAGCAGTGTATAATGTGATGGAAAAATGAATCCAGCCAGCAAAGGAGGCAATATGGAGAATCACAATACATTAGTAAGTGCCTCGTAGTAACTTTCTCTACATGATAAATGTCACTTACTGAAGTGAGAGGACCCCTTTAAACCTTGGTCATGACCCTATCGCCGGCCGGCCATACATATGAGATACAAAGCCACCAGCTACCTCCACAGATGCGCCCATTTGGCAGACCATGTATGTGTACTGTGGGAAGGTGGGAGTAAGTCGCTGTCAGTGGAAGGATCAGGCATGCTGAAATCAAACAGCCCAATCCTTACCGTTAGTATAGAAACGAGGCCATCCCGCACATATTAGATAATCCGCCATCAGGTTCTGCCAGCCTGACTTGGGATGAGATTGGGCCCCTTGTAAAGATGGCAACTACTGTCTGCAGAGTGTCTCGCCTCCCGCAGGAGACGGGCGAGCATCTGCTTGTGCTCCGGCCAAATATAGGCTCAGCCACCCACCCGGCGCTGGCACGTCCCGTGTAACCTGAGCTCACATCACACGTACACCAGGTTACATGGGACTGACCTGGTCTTCTCCAGGAGTTTTTACCTTATATGCTCCGTTTGCATCGCCCATGGTACGCCCCCCTCCCCCGCCCCGCAGCACAACTGGACCTAGGAGACACCGAAATAAACCCGACTGTAGAACAAAGACATCAAATCCCCAGGAAATCCCATGATGAGGATCCCGCAGGAGGCATCAACGCTCCGCAACCGCTGCCAACGCCAAGAGCAGAAAGTGACCTGGAAATACAACTTCCTGTTACGTGACCTCGGACGAGGCCGCTTCCGCTTTTACTGATGTCTAACAGATGTTTGTTTTCCCAAATGAGACAGCCGCTGCAGCGCTCTTAAAGGGGCAGTCCAGGACTCACATTCTGATGTCCTATCCTCAGGAGAAGTCGTCAATACCAGATTGCTGGGAGTCCGACAACATCGCCGATCCACTGGTTGAAGGGGCTGTGGCCTCCTCATACCATACCAAGCACAGCGCTGGACACAGTATAGTGGCTGTGCTTGGTACTGCAGCTCAGGTCCATTCACTTAAAATAGGTAATCAACATCTGTAGGCAGCATCAACCCTATTCATCCAGGCATGTTACCTGGTAGGGTTGATCTCGCTGATTAAAATGATACCCGTCTTGTGAAAATCGGCCTTGCTGTTCATGAGACAAAAAAACAAAACAACTTATTCTTTATGCAAATGAAGGCTTCAGTTCACCAAGTGGGCGGGTCCAGGACTGGAAAACTGAGGAGCTGAGGTGCACCGAGGGGGCGAGGCCAGCACGGGAAAACTGAGGAGCTGGGTGCACCGAGGGGGCGAGGCCAGCACGGGAAACTGAGTGAGCACGAGGGTGGGCCACACTGGAAGAGCTGTGGTGCACGAGGGGGAGAGGCCAGCACGGGAAAACTGAGGCGCTGAGGTGCACCAAGGGGGTGGGGCCAGCACTGGAAAACTGAGGAGCTGAGGTGCACCAAGGGGGTGGGGCCAGCACTGGAAAACTGAGGCGCTGAGGTGCACCAAGGGGGTGGGGGCCAGCACTGGAAAGCTGAGGAGCTTGAGGTTGCACTGAGGGGGCGGGGCCAGCACTGGAAAGCTGAGGAGCTGAGGTGCACCGAGGGGGCGGGGCCAGCACTGGAAAGCTGAGGAGCACCGAGGGGGCGGGGCCAGCACTGGAAAACTGAGGAGCTGAGGTGCACCGAGGGGGCGGGGCCAGCACTGGAAAACTGAGGAGCTGAGGAACACCGAGGGGGCGGGGCCAGCACTTGAAACTAGCATATAATCCATACAAAGCCTACATGTTGAGGCTGCTGGATAAAACCTATATCCAGTGAGCTCCCTCTAGTGGTGACTGCAGGTAGCTCCATATTTATCATTTACCTTTACAGCTGAAGATTTGTTTCTCTGTATTAGAAAGTAAAAAAAAAAAAAAAAAAATCACAACCCCTTTAACGACCTACGAACCAATCAGTGTTCAGATATGGACAGTGTATCGATCAGATCCTAAGACGTCTGCTGAATATTAGCCAGGTCCCCCCAGTACAGACTGGTGTGGGTGTACAGGAGGCTCTGGATTGGACAGCGCAGGCGCTCGTGCTATATTAGGCAGATAATCCGCCGTTTTCACGGAGCGTGCAGTACAGCATGTAACTCAGGCTCAATAAGAAAAGAAAACAAGAA
Source organism: Rhinella marina (assembly GCA_900303285.1). NCBI lineage: Eukaryota > Metazoa > Chordata > Amphibia > Anura > Bufonidae > Rhinella > Rhinella marina. The sequence continues at coordinate 137,336 of ONZH01012512.1, forward strand.
AGCAGAGGCGCCTGATGTGCAGTGACCGCACCACCGGGTCTGTGCGCTGGCACCGCGAGCGGCCTTACAATGACCGCCGTGCGCAGATCTAACCTGGTACAGTCTACTGGCTCCATAACGGCGAAGAATCAAGACAAAACCTATTAGAGCATTAGGTGTGGAGGTTTTCATTACACGGTATTTCTGCATGGTAATAACAAACACCAATCACCATGTGTGCCGAGAACGGGCCCTCAGACACAGCCTGCCCCCTGGGGGCCACTAGTGGCATCTACAGTAAACACGATGCGTCAGCACAAGCGAAGCAGATCACAAGATACTAAAGCTCAGGATAAGGGGGCGCTCTGCTTTCAACATAAAAGGGGCATCCCGACCTCCTGAACCCCAAATCTCTGTAGCAGGTGTTCAATTTCCTGCAGCGCCCCCCAATGGAGACACGAAGCATTGCACGGTTTACATTGAAATAAATGCATAGATGGGGCGAAAAAACATTCTGGTTGACAGAAGGGTCTTCAATGCGGGGGGAACCACCCTCTATTAACTAATCCTATAAGGAGGACATCCAAGGGGGGCTTCTACTGATAGGATATGGCAAATATGATCTAAAACGTGTCTGTATTACAGCCGTGTGACCGACCTGAGGCAGAGGAGAACACATGGCTCTTTCTGGTTTGTTACAATGTATCAGTGCAGGTACAACGGATCTACCTGTGCAGAGGATTCTTTAGGCTAGATACAATGGTAACAATATATATATATATATATATATATATATTATAAATTATTATTAAATAATATTAAATTATATTACTAAATAATATTAAATATTAATAATGATATTATTAATACTAATAATACTAACAAAAATTATTATTTTATTATTTTTTTATTTTATTTTTTATTTTATTATTATTTTTTATTTTATTATTTTTTATTTTATTATTTATTTTATTATTATTTTTTATTTTATTATTTATTTTATTATTATTTTTTATTTTATTATTTATTTTATTTTATTATTTTATTATTATTTTATTATTTATATTATTTTTTATTTTATTATTATTATTTTTTTATTATTATTTTTTATAATAATAATAATAATAATAATAATAATAATAATAATAATAATAATAATAATAATAATAATCTAATAATACCAAACTACCAGTGTACGGCTCTTCCACCTCAGCACTGCCACTCACTAACAGCAAGCAGCCATCTTGAGAACAGAGAATCAGAAAGCCACAAGACCTTTCTGGCTACAAGGTAATTTCCTATGAACGGAGAAGATGTAAAGCAGATCCGGTACGGACCAATGGGACAGACTGGACACAGCGTTTATTTGCATAGATTTGAATACATTTGCATACATCTAAAGAAATGGCGCAAAAAAAAAAACCAAACAAACAAAACAAAAACACCCTAAAATGTAAAGTGGCCACATGTGCTGCACAGGGCCCGGTCCTATAAACCCCTCCCCCCTCTATATACACAGCGCGGGGTTCTCACACCTTCCTTTATTTCCAGCACACGTGTGTGACCCAGACAAGGTCACGCGAGGACAGGGGGGAGCGGAGGATGAGGATCTTTACCAGGTTGCTCAGATTTTGGCCCTCCATTTGGAAATGAATTGAACGCCGGCTATCGTTACGCCTTCCACCACCGCTGATCTCCGGTATTTTATAGTGACGTTAACCTGACACACTTCTTTCTCCTCAGGATAGGTCATCAGTATCTGATTGGCGGGGGTCTGACACCCGGGGCCCCCGTTTGAGGAGGCCGCGGCCTTTTAGCAGCTTTGCCTTGGCAACGTGACATCGCGTTCATCGGTCACATGACGTAGGCGCCATAGAAGTGAATGGGGCTGAGCGCAATACCAAGTACAGCCACTATACAATGTACGGCGCTGTGCTTGGTGAGCTGTTGAGAGTCCGCAGCGCCACTACTGTGAGCGCCGGTGACTTCTCAAACAGCTGATCGGCGGGGGTCCCGGGTGTCGGGGCGACTTTCAGCAGGACCACAACCACTTACTTCAAAGGGTTGCACTGCTGACCATTGCTGTGGAGACATCGAACCAGTGACAAATCTGCTGAGGTCATTTTGAGGTTTGTATCCCAATGTACTGCTGCCCCGACAGTCGGCCCTGCTGGGAGTAGTAGTTCAGCGACGGCCGGGGAGCCACCACCTGCAGCACACTGAGTTAGCGGATTTTCTGGATGACACCAGAGAACACGAGACCCCACACGATATCCGGATGACATCACGGCGATCCGCTGGACTGAACACCTGGGAATCATTAGTGGCCAGCTGGAAAACACTGGGCTATTATGTGACTGTCCGCGTCCAGGACCCCCCCCCCGTTACTGGGTCCCTCTGCTCACGAGGTATATTTTGGCGCCTGAGGAAACAAGCTCTGAACCTTTTGTGACTCCAATAGATGCTGCAACGAGGCTGGAGTCACTGATCATAGCTGTTCCCTCATGGAGCAGAGCTGAAGTATAAAGCATGGAACAGCAGCCTGAGCACGGAGGTGGATTATAGATTACATTCGGCTCCAAAAGATAATGTAGGGAATCGGGAGTCACTGATCTTAGTAATAACAAGACATCTTCGTAAAGGGGGGGGTGTCACCCAACGATAGAAATTCTCTTTTAGAACGGAGCCGCCGCGGTGATCAGGTGATCGCTGCACGTCCAGCTCCTGGCAAACCGCCAACCTCGCCAGTGGAGGCAGCGGCCTGATGGGATCTCCCTTGCAGCGGCCGCTCTCTGTTCTGACTGAGAGGGTGGTCCTGGGAGGACACGCCCCCCTCTAGATGTGTTAGCAGCGTTTTCATAAAGCTGCTACTTAGTGTCTGGAGTTTGGTGCCATCCTGGCCATGGGCAGCATAGTGGGCCCAGTCCGGACGGATGCCCAATGTCTCAGCAGGGTCACCTGAACCCTCCCCTGAAGGGGAAAGGTCGTCGATAAGCAAGACGTTGGCACGTGGTAAATCAGGACGGCTGAATATGGGACAAGTGACGGTTACGACATCAGATGGCGCCTCGGTGCTGCAGCCATTTAGGTCAATCCACGGCGGGAGGGAGAGATAAAGGCTTGTCCTGTGTGATGGGCTCAGGTAATAGACACCGGGCCGCCAAGATAACAGGACTTCAATCTGGGGCAGCGACAATAAGGCGCCAGTGACCCAAAAAGCAACGTCTAGGCGCACTGGCTCCAGGCCTGACAATACGCCGCCTGACTACGTGATTGAACTCAATCTATTGTTTTCTGTTATCAGCCAGGTGGGGAGGGCGCTAGGACCCAGAACACGGTCCTGCATCTGTCAGGTGACCCCTCCCGTCTTCTTTCTCTATTGCCCCCCATTACTTGAAGAACAGGAGAAGGCAGTGGGCTCCAACTATTGCAAAACTACAACTCCCAGCATCTCTTCACAGCCATAGTGTGTCAGGGGACCCTAGGAGAGCACTGCATAAAGGCTTTTCATTGGAAACAGCACCACTTCTGTCCACAGGTTGTGTCCGGTATTGCAGCTGAAGTGAATGGAGCTGAGCTGCATCACCGCCCACAGCCTGTGGGTTAAAGTCTTTTTTGGAAGGAAGCAGCCATGTTTTCTAATCCTGGACAACCCCTTTAAGGATCCTTACTAGAGATGAGCGAACGAGCTCGTAACGAGCACTGTACCGCTCGGCTCCCCTGTGCTCGCATGGGCGCAGGCAGCCACTTCCATCGGGTGAGGAGGACGGATCCGGATGGCTGCGCCCATGTGAGCGCAGGGGAGCCGAGCGGTACAGTTCGCTCATCTCTACTCCTTACGCATGAATGTTGTCAGAATAACCGCACGCGTTTTTTTGGCCCGCCTGTTCAAAATGTGCCCAAAAATACATGTAATAAAATAAAAATAAAAATCAAACAGTGACCCAGATTTACCTACTTGTTTGCACCTAGGACCTGTTGAAAAAAAAAAAAAAAAAAAGGCGCAAATTGTCTAAACTAGGATTTCTATGCGGCCCATTCACTTCAACGGGGCCGCAAAAGATGCTGACGGCACCCCATGGCATCCGCAGACAAATGGAACGAGTCCTATTCTTGTCCGATAGGAGGGAGGGACATTCCATTCCGCAAAACACAAAATGCACACGACGGTATCCGTGTTTTGCAGATCCGCAATCTGCAGACCGCAAAACAGCCAACGGTCGTTGCTGCAGGAGACCTGAGGCTACATTCACTCAACTTTTTGAGGGCCAATGACCTGCGGCTCTCCAGCTGTTATAAAACTACAACTCCCATCATGCCCTGCTGTAGGCTGATGGCTATGGGCAGTCTGGGCATGCTGGGAGTTGTAGTTTTGCAACAGCTGGAGAGCCACAGGTTGGCCATCCCTGGTCTATGGGTTACTGACACGGACGGACTGTGAATAACGTCAATCCAAAAGTTTTCATGGATGGACAGCCCCCATACGATTGAAGGGGACCATTTTTCCGTTTTTTTAACAGCAGTTTTTTTTCACTGTAGCAAAAAAAAAACAAAACAAAAACCCGTACAGCTTCCGCATCCTGTACTTGAAACGTGAGAAAGACAAAAAAAAACAAAAAAAAAAACAAAAACTACAGCAGCAAAAAAAAAAAAAAAAAAACATGTCTGTGCGCCCTGCGTTTCATACTGCCCATAGACCTTCAGCTAACATCTGGAGCTGACATTATACCCAAAAAATGCACCAAACGGACGCGCCCCCCCCCCACACACAAAAGTACAGTAAATGCTGCAAAAGTGCAGATAAAGATCAGCAAAACCGAGTCTGCCTGGTCCGCTCTTCCTGACCACAAACGATAAGAAACAGGAAAACCAAATGTAACGATACAAACAGCCGATACTGTAATCTATGATACGACTACAACGTACCGCCGAGCGGACAGACCCGGGACCCCCGCAGATCCTCCGGACAGGTCCCAGTCCTGTCAGTACCAGGACAAATACCGCCAGAGCTTCTACCTCCCCACATAACGACCCGCACGCACCTGCGCTGAAGCCTTCGGCTGCCCGGCTGAGCCATGCCGGAGCCCTGCACCTCCAGTCCCCGCGGTGTAGCAGATGTGGGCTGCGCGGTGTGCTGGGCGCCCCCCCCCTATCCCTGGGATTTCCCTCCTATCAGCAGCTGGGAACTGTCAAGCGTTCTGCTAACGTCAAAGCTTTTTCCTGCCTTGGAAGGAGAGCGATCAGGAAAGGAAAGAAACGAGTGCGGCTGTGAGAAACCTGCCGCGCGACAAACACAGCGCGACGCGGCCGGTAAAGGGACCGCTGCACATTCAGGGTTTTGGATGCATAAATCAAGCGTGGATCATAAAAGGAGAGAACGAGTAAAGGACGGAGAGGAGTTTTTTTTTTTTTCTTTTTAAATCCAAAAAATGCATCAAAGACCCTGAAGGTGTGGCTGCACCCTGATGGTGACGTTCCGGGGCCCGCTGATTATACAGCAAGAGGTCTGGGGATTCACCCTGCAGGAGAACAGACTGACCTGGATGGACAGATGTCTCTTCAGGCTAAAGCCTCATTTACATGTCAGGGTTCCACATACGTCTTCTCCACAGACCGCACTCAGGAACCCATTCACTATAACCTGTGTATTCACACATCAGTTTTTACCACTGTCCCTGTTTTTAGCACAGATGGGTGCTCTACTTTGTCCGTCACGACCATTATGGTCTATGGGTCCATAAAAACCACAGATGCAACACGGACGCCATCCGTGTTTCACGGATCATTAGGAAGAGATGCCTTGAAAATTATTTTTCAGCTGCGCAGCGTCCATGAATGACACGGATGACACACGGACAGCAAAAAAAAATGGACACCTTCATGGAAGCATCACTGAGCATCTTTTCACAGATTTAGGGCCCTTTCACTGGACTCTGGAGCACGGTCCGGGACAGTGCGTGAAAACCCGGACTGTGCTCCTTCCTAAGGCCGCCACTGTACAGTGATACATTGTACACGCTCGTATAGAGTGTATCACTGTACAGCGGCGGCCTCAGGAAGCGCACGGCATCATGGCAACCAATGACGCGGTGCGCTCCTGCCCTCAGAAGGAGCACGGCCCGGGTTTTCACGGACCGTCCCGGACCGTGCCCACGGACGTGTGAAAGGGCCCTTAATCACGGACACAGAGGTGTGAATGCGGCCTTACAAATCTATGAATGTTACTAAGATTCCATAGAAGGATGTAGCAGAGCTGAACGTGCTCCTCGCGGCTGCATCACAAGAACTCTCTGAAGACAGAGCAGCCGGGTTCACTTTAGCTGCAGTCCTATGTAAAAATACCGATATCAATCTTATCATATCTGCTGCGTCTCATGAATCTGGCCAGTCATTACAGGGTTAAACGCGACGAGCCAAATGACAAACACAACACTTCTGCTTCTGACAGACTCCGCTCGGCATCAGCCCATGGTAAAAGCAAACGATAGCGAAGCTCGTGGTGCTCTATGACAAACTCAGCTCACTGACCATGTATAGACTAAGAAATCTGTATGCAGATATGTAGCAGAGCCGACTGCCGCGCGCTGGACTAGTCACATAGCTTTCCACCGGCTCTGAATGACAGACACTTTCTCTCTCCTCCTGCTATCTACTGACGAGATGCAGGTTTGTTTCAATGGGGGTAGGGGGCACAAGCCATGCCCGACCCGATGCCCTAGATGGGCTTGTGTGTCAGTTTTTACTGCAGCTCTTGCATTCAGTTCAAATTTTTCTTTAGAAAGTATTGGAGTGTTTAGGAGCGGAGCGAGGGACTCCAGGCATTTCCTGCTGCTCTCCATCTCTGTCTGGGTTTAATTAGTGATGTCAATGCCGCCCCCCCCTCCCCAAAAATAATAAAGGGAGGGGGGTCCACAGAGGAGTCCAGCTCTCTACAGCTGCTCTGTGTTACCGCCGTATAACGCACACAGCGCAGACACTTACTGGCAATGACGATCGGCACCGCCGTACGGGGTCAGGAGGAGTGTGACCGGCACTCTGCAGAAAGTCCTTCCCGCTATCTGTCCACGTACCTGATGCCGCATGTACTGCGCCGTATACACCGCCCGCGTCCGGGACAGTAGTCTGTATTCTGCTGACAGGGACGAGCGAATAGAGGAACGAGTCCTGAAACGTAACCTGACTTTCAATGCTTCTCCTTTTTCAAGATCTCTGCTTGTAGTCAGTGAACAGGGAAAAGCTCACAGAGGCGGAAGACTTCTCACGGATGTGGGTTTGCTACAGTGTGGACAGCCTTCTGAGCTTAAAGGGTTAAGTTGTCTCTCTTCAGTAAGTGGCATTTATCATGTAGAGAAAGTTACTACCAGGCACTTACTAATGTATTGTGATTCTCCATATTGTCTTCTTTGCTGGCTGGATTCATTTTTCCATCACATTATACGCTGCTCGTTTCCATGGTTACGACCGCCACTGCAATCCACATCAACAGCTGGGGCCGTGGCACTGCACATAGGCTGGCGCTATTTTCGCATAGTGTGCAAGTACGACCACTGCTGATGGATTGCAGGGTGGACGTAACCATGGAAAGGGGTTTTCCGGGATTTTACTACTGATGTAGATATCCTCAGGATAGGACATCAGTATCTGATTGGTGGGGGGCCCACACCCAGGACCCCCACCGATCAGCTGTTTGAGATGGTACCGGTTCTCGCAGTAGCGTCACGGCCTTCTCGCTGCTTTTCCTAGGCCACTGACGTCACGTTCATCGGTCACGTGGCCTAGGAGCGGCTCAGCCCCATAGAAGTGAATGGGTATGAGCAGCAATACCAAACACGGCCACTATACAATGTACGGCGCTGTGTTTTACGGGCCGCACTCACGGGAGCGCCGGTGCCTTCTCAAACAGCGGATCGGCGGGGGTCCCGGGTGTCGGACTTCCTCCGATCAGATACTGAAGACCTATCCAAAGTCTCAGAAAACCCTTTTAACAGTCTGTTCTCTGGCTTGATACATTCTGCCCCCCCCGATACATTGTAGCAAACCATCAGAAGAGATATGTGTTGCAGATGTCTTTAGCCAACAGGATTGGATACATTGCAACAAACCCTCTGCTCATCAAGGCAACCTTAAAGATCAGCTGTGATCGCCCAGGACGCTTGACCTGGCCGGGGGAGGTGCGGTATTACACGGCGCTCAGCCACATGAGGGGTTGGCCACGTAATACACTGCATATGCTGCCTATTACGTCCACGTCATCCACAAGCAGCGGAATTTAAAACCGGAGCACGCCGACTCTTCTAGCGCATTTCACTATTAAAATCCTTGGCAAAATCTGCAGGGAACATACGTATCACGCCTTTGCTACAGATTCGCTGTGGAATTTGCGGCAAAATCTGCCGCCTTCATCTATCAGGCAGGTTTAGCCGGAGCGTGCCCCCGACTGCCGGCAGCCGCCATGTCAGCGCAGGAACGCATTCATTCAAAGCCTCCACAGAGAGACATTGTGGAGCTCGTGAAGAATGTGAGGAGAAGGTTTTAATCAGAGGACCACCCTGCAGTCCTGGCTGGCCGGGGATCAGGAAGGGGAGCACACGGACGTCCTTCCGGCACATGTACATACTAGAGGAGGAGGAGGAATACAACCGTACTGGAAGTCATTGCCTAAAATGCTCTGTGTGTGACTGATGCAGGAAGGGCTCGGGGTGCTGCTCACATTCTGCACAGAAACATTACAGTCCATACTGTCCATACCTGTGCATTGAGTTTTTTTAATAGTTTCTTTGCTTCCTAAAAGCAACCAAAACTGTGGAGTCTGAGTCGGTATAAAATGGACCGACTCCTAAAATATATAATGAATTAGTACATTTAGTTCAGTGCTGAATATATTTTCATAAGAATCTGGGAAAATGATGAAATGTCCTATAAATGTCTGTTCTATTCCTGAACTAAGGATCTAGGCTTGACTGTGTGCTGCCCTTTATGTAGATGCTCAGAAGTGAAACTCCTCCGCTACAGATCAGAGGAAAAAGGCACTGGGAAGTAGGGCTGGGCGATTAATCGAATTAATTCGATTAATTCGCCCATTGCAAGCCTCACGATTTTATTTTTTAGGAAAATCGTGAATTCGATTTTCCTAAAAATGGTGCCCGACATATAAAATAAAAAAAATCTCTCACCTGTCCTGCGCCGCGGCTCCGCTCCAGTGTTCCTCTTCTTTTCCGGGTCTGCGCTGCACTGTCCTGACCGCGTACAGGGCGTCAGGACGTAGTGCGCGCACTCTGACCTGAAGCTGCACGCAGTCAGGTGACAGTGCAGCATCGGGAGAAGAAGAGGGGCGCCGGACGTGGAGCGGAGCCGCAGCGGAGGACAGGTGAGAGATTTTTTATTTATTATTATGATGGGGGCCTGGAGGGGGCACGGCGGGCCGCTCTGAGGCCTGAGGGGGCACGGCGGGCCGCTCTGAGGCCTGATGGGGGCACGGCGCGCCGCTCTGAGGCCTGGATGGGGGCACGGCGCGGCCGCTCTGAGGCCTGGAGGGGGCACGGCGGGCCGCTCTGAGGCCTGGAGGGGGCACGGCGCGCCGCTCTGAGGCCTGGAGGGGGCACGGCGGGCCGCTCTGAGGCCTGGAGGGGGCACGGCGGGCGCGCTCTGAGGCTGAGGGGGCACGGCGGGCCGCTCTGAGGCCTGGAGGGGGCACGGCGGGCCGCTCTGAGGCCTGGAGGGGGCACGGCGGGCCGCTCTGAGGCCTGGAGGGGGCACGGCGGGCCGCTCTGAGGCCTGGAGGGGCACGGCGGGCCGCTCTGAGGCTGGGGGGGCAGGCGGGCCGCTCTGAGGCTGATGGGGGCACGGCGGGCCGCTCTGAGGCCTGGAGGGGGCACGGCGCGCCGCTCTGAGGCCTGGAGGGGGCACGGCGGGCCGCTCTGAGGCCTGGTGGGGGCACGGCGGGCCGCTCTGAGGCTGATGGGGGCACGGCGGGCCGCTCTGAGGCCTGATGGGGGCCACAGTAGGCTTTTTTATTTATTTTTTTTATATTTTTACTAACATATCGCCCAGCTCTACTAGGAAGGAATGGCTGCACTCATCTCAGATCTGCTAGAGAAAACTGGACTGAAGAGATTTTCTCACTAGTTACAAAGATTAGCTTTCAGGCACAGTTAAAAGAAGACATTTTCTAAATACATTGGTCAGTCATGAACTGTAGACAGTTCAGCAGGTCTCTCACTGCACACAGGTTTCTATGGTAACCTGCAGACCAGAAAGACTGTTATCTGATTGGCTGAGAGCAGTGAAGAATGATGGGACTGAGCTCTGAGTGATTACCTGCAGTAAGCCAAAAGGTAGAAGTGTTGCTCTGTCAGTAAGTTAATATATGCTAATAACTGCTGGAGACCGCCCCCCACCCCAGCCTGAGGAGACAGAGTGAGTGCAAACTGCCCGTCAGCCAGTGAATCAATGTGCTGAGAAAACCCCTTTAAGGCAAATACTTCTTAGTAGATCTAAACTTTCAATAAACTGTGCATAAATCACTTGTCCAGTGCATGTTCTCTCTGCTTTATGTTTTAGTTTGCATTTCCTCTGATGTAAAACACCTCGGGCCTTATGTATGAAAACTGTCTAGGTCTAGAAGTTTCTTTGTTGCCCATAGAAACCAATCAGACCTCCCCTTTCATTTCATATAGTGCTCTGGAGAAATGAAAGGGGAGCTCTGATTGGTTGCTATGGGCAACAAAGAAAGTCTTAGACCTAGACAGTTTTCATACATCAGGCCCTTAGTGATCTGTACCCAGAGAAAAGCCTGATACTGGAAGTTCAGAATAAAGATATCAAGTAAAACATAGATTACAGACAGATCTGTACTACTGATTTATGCAAAGTTTGCTTAAAGTTATCACTTAAAACATGCGCCGTGTATGAGGGAGTCGGAGTTGGAGTCGGGTCTTTGGCTTATCGACTCCACAGCCCTGAAAGCAACTTTCTAAATAAACTGCATTAATAATTCTCTGCCGGTGCAGAGCGCATGCAAGTCCTTCACCTAGCTGATGGTGATGCAGATTCTGACATAAATCCAACAGAGCTCCCGCTTCTGACGGCTCCATCTACTCTCCTGCTTCCTTCTCTCACTCTTAGAGTTCATGCACACGACCATAGTTTTTTTTACCCCTCAGTGATTGCGGATTGGATGCAGACCCATTAACTTTAATGAGTCACGCTGTATGTCCGTTCCACGGCACCCTTAAAAAAAAAATATATATATATATATATGTCCTATTCTTGTCCCTATTACGGACAAGCACAGGACAATTCTACAGAGGGGCGGATGTTCTGTAAAATGCGGAACGTACATGGTTGGTATCCATGTTTTCTGGATCCGCAATTTGCAGACCACAAAAAACGGCTATGGCCGAGTGCATGAGCCCTAAGAGATAGCAGCAGGGAGGGGGAGGAGGTTGCACATCAGAGTGTGGAGAGGGGCCAAACTATCCAAAGAGGGCAGATCACACAGGTCGCAGACATGGAAGAATGCACATACAAGGCAGTTTGCATGGGGAAGACAGCAGCATCCTGGACACACAGATCTGGCGAGTATTACATCCATGAAAAAGAAAAAATACAGCAACATCAATTCTGAATTATTTTCCCCATCATGGAGCACAGGAGCTCACTTTCACCCCCTACTGTGTAAAGTTGTCAAGAGGAGTGGAAGAAGGGAAGTGACAACTACATGGAGCACATTTCTGGGTTCAAACAGTTGTCAGTTACTACATCAGAACTAACATTATAAGGCCCTCTCTGGGCAAAATGGATTTTTCCCGGTAGTCTCACATGCAGGCTAGGGTGGGGCTGTCCGCATTGCAGAGAGACAGAACACAACACCTAGGACAGCGCAGCCTAGATGGTGGGCAATTTGACAAAATGACCATCCTGCTTCTCTCAGTCCAATTATGTGCCCCTTATCAAATGTCCGAGTGCACTGTACAGGCATATCTAGAATCCAATGTTCTCTCAACAAGAGGTACACTACCCAAAAGTAGCCTCTGAGAGCCTTTTTTATACAGCGGCAGGGGAAGTACTTTAATGCCGTCTAATCACATCACACCAGTAATCATTTACATATTTGCAGGCCGAGTTTTGCATCAATCCAAACAGCCGGTCCGCTAACACGGGCACCGAACAGGTGCACCCCGCATCACTTGAATGGGTCCGCAATCTAGAAGGTCGGTGCGGAACGGAGGCATGGAATCACCACGAAGTTCGTGTCTCCACACCGCCAAAAAAAAAGTAGTGCATGCACTCCTTTTTTGTGGTGCGGACCATCGGATGCGAATCGCGGACACCATTCAAGTCAACGGGTCCGCGATCCGCATGCGGTGGCCCTGCGGTCGGGGCTCATGCATTGTGCAAATTGCGGGCCCAGCCGGTACGTGCGTGCATGAGGCCCAAATGACAAAAGTCTGATCAGTGGGACCTACAGTGATCGCAAAAACAGCCATCACCAGAGTAGCGCATGCGCAGTCGCCTCTCCATCCACATCTATGGGACTGCTAAGCACGGCGCTATCTCCAGCAGAAGTGAATAGAGCTCCGGTCACCCACAGGTAACGCTGCTCCGCTCTCATATGGGGCTCCGGGACCCCTGTTTTCGTGATTTCATCATCTCCTGTATTCTGTTAACCTTCTCATGCCCTGATGTTAATGTGGTATCAGTGGTTTCATATAAACATGTAATATCCATGTGATAATAAATGCCCGGCAGGCTGCGTCCCCCGAGTGCCCACGGGGCTCCCTCTTACATCACTGACGGAGGAGGCCACACAGGGGTCATGGGAGACAGCCATGCTTTGATGATCCCTGCGCCCTGCTCCGTACCCACAACCGGATTTTCAGCAGAATAAAAATGAGAATATTCTGGCTCAAAAAAAAGAACAAAAATAATTAGATTTGCATAAACACCACGCGGCGTTTTATTCTTAGCTGAAGCAAATCCTCGGAAACACAATGTTCCAGAGTTACTGCGAACTGATGTATTAGCAACGTGACGTGAAAAGGTGCGAGAGCCTGTGACACCCACCCGAAATATCTCACCAACAGAAGTCAGCTCTGATAGCGCTACACAGGGGCCAGGGGGGCCACATAATACAATACCCTTCTGAAACACTCTGTGCTTCTGGGAATGTCCCCTCTCATACACATGAAAGAGATTGGCCCGTGTGCCGGCTACATCACCAGGGCCAACCACGGCTCCCCCGACCCAAACGGACTATCACAGTAATGTATGATCCAGTCAGTACGGATCTGATCGCGGGGATACAGCAGGGCACATCATCATGTGGGTCAGATAGAGACCGACTGGATCATAAATGATTACAATACAGTCACTGCCAATCAGAAAAGTCGAGGTCGGCCCAGGAGACGTGGCCGACACACGGACAGTTTATTCTGTGCTGCTGAGGACCCTGCTCCTTCCACTATGTAACTCTCATCCTGTGACCTCCACAAGATCAGCACACCGCTCTCCTGAAATCCTCTGTGCTGCTGAGGACCCTGCTCCTTCCACTATGTAACTCTCATCCTGTGACCTCCACAAGATCAGCACACCGCTCTCCTGAAATCCTCTGTGCTGCTGAGGACCCTGCTCCTTCCACTATGTAACTCTCATCCTGTGACCTCCACAAGATCAGCACACCGCTCTCCTGAAATCCTCTGTGCTGCTGAGGACCCTGCTCCTTCCACTATGTAACTCTCATCCTGTGACCTCCACAAGATCAGCACACCGCTCTCCTGAAATCCTCTGTGCTGCTGGGAGGACACTGCTCCTTCCACTATGTAACTCTCATCCTGTGACCTCCACAAGATCAGCACACTCCTCTCCTGAAATCCTCTGTGCTGCTGGGAGGACCCTGCTCCTTCCACTATGTAACTCTCATCCTGTGACCTCTACAAGATCAGCACACTCCTCTCCTGAAGTCCTCTGTGCTGCTGGGAGGACCCTGCTCCTTCCACTATGTAATGTTCAGTCTGTGACCTCCACAAGATCAGCGCACTCCTCTCCTGAAATCCTCTGTTCTGTTGAGGACCCTGCTCCTTCCACTATGTAACTCTCAGACCTCCACAAGACCAGCTCACTCCTCTCCTGAAATCCTCTGTGCTGCTGGTGACTTTGCTCCTTTCACTATGTAACTCTAAGCCTGTGACCATTCACAAGATCAGCGCACTCCTCTCCTGAAATACTCTGTGCTGCCACTATGTAACTGTCAGATAGCGACCCTTTACTTGTCTCCATTCCCCCCCGACCACATCATGGCTCCGCCCCCTGTCACCGCTCCACCTCCTCAATACCACAAGCGGACAGGTCTAAATGTGACCCAAGGACAAGAACGGCGCACTTTTCTCCTCAGGGTCGTCGCCTAACGGTCAAGGAACCAACCTGTTCAACGGCAGTAGAGTCAGTGTACCAAAGCCAAAACACTGTGGACGGTCATTAATGGGTTAAAGGGGAACGATGACAACAAGAAGTTTTACTTCCTATAGACAGTAAGTATCGATCGCTGAAGGAAACCAATAAAACCATGAGGAGCACTTACCGACCAATGTCCCGTCCTGAAGCTCCGAACCTCCCTGTAACAGATAATGATAGAGACTTGTCACCGACTGATACAAATGTATCGAAATAATCTACAAAGTATCAGCGACCAAGAACTACTTAAAGGGGCGTCGCCATCTCAATGCATTTCATTCTGCCAGTATGGATGAGGCATGTCTAGGGCCACAAGCAAAGTTATGTCCGCGGGGGCCATGTCACACTGCTAATATGATGCCAGCTACAGTGCAATGCACCAGTATGTGCACCTTTAGTGTCTGTATGGCAGGTGGGTGCAGCTGAGACGCGTCATGGCGCCTGCCCGCAGCAAGGTGACTGGCGGAGAACGGGATGACTCCCTGCTTCTCCTCAGCGGTGCTGCTGCAGGCCACTTGGCAGCTGAAGACATCTGTGTTGGTCCCATGTTCATATGTGCCCGCATGGCTGAGAAAAATGATGTATTTATATATGCAAATGAGCCTCTAGGAGCAACGGGGGCGTTACCATTACACCTAGAAGCTCTGCTCTCTCTGCAACTGCCACGCCCTCTCCACTTTGACAGGACCAGACAGTGTAAATGTTATAACACCTAGACCTGTCAAAGTGCAGAGGGCGCAGCAGCTGCAGAGGGAGCAGAGCCTCTAGGTGTAATGGTAACGCCCCCGTTGCTCCTAGAGGCTCATTTGCATATATTAAAACATCATTTTTCTCAGCAATGAGGACACATATGAACATGGGACCAACACAGATGTCTTCAGCTGCCGAGTGCACATGTAACAGGTCAGCCGGTGTCATAGGTACAAAACTGCTGACAGATGCCCTTTAAGGCCTGTTAATCTAAAAGCACAAACCCCTTTAACTGGAGGAACTTCATTAGTTAAAGGGGTTTGTGGGATTCAGAATCCTGATGGCCTATCCTTCAAGACAGGGCATCAATATCATATTGGTGGAGGTCAGCTGTTTGTAAGGGCATACTGTATACCATGCACAGCGCCGCACATTGAGCAGTGGCTGTACTTAGTACTGCAGCTAAATTGTGTGCAGAAAGGACGTGTGATATCAGTGGCTATCAATTTTAATATTGTCAACCCAGAAAAATTCATTAATTACTGAGATCATTAAAGGGACAGTGATATGAACTTCTAACTGGACCCAATCGGGGACTGGAAACTGGAAATTCGCTGGTTATGAGGCGGCACAAACAAAGGAGTAACATAAACCCGATCACCGCAGCAACAAAAATAAAAGTCTTATCTGCCATCATCAGCAGACTGGAGCGGTATTTATAATCCGGCCACGTGGTGTTCCCAGGTTACACGGTGACAGAGAGCGGCTCGGAGGGATCTGGAGTCAACATCCAAGCCTTATACAACGTACGCATTCTACCGCCAACCGTAAATGTATACACCTTGCAACGTGCAGGGCAGGAGGCGCGGGCAGCCATCCACAGGGTGGGACAAACCAGAACCCTTGTTTCGGGCCGGTGGCCAAGGCATTCCTGGCTCCCGCTCTCCGGATACCAGCTCTCAGCCGGGAGGAATCACATATACACTTGTGGGGAGAATTAGAAAGCAAGAGATTTGAGGAAACCCCGGAGGTCGGCGAGTCAGAGATTCCACGGAGAAACGTGGCCGTCAATGGTGGACATCCACGGGTTCTTATGAGAGTGGACTTAAAGGGGTATTCCCATCTTAGACAATGGGGGGGGGGGTATTGCTAGGATATGCAGCAACTACATCGAGATCGGAGGGGGAGCGCTGCGCCTGGAGGACCCCAGGTTTCCCGTGGTACGACCACCACCAGACGCAGCTCCCCCGCTGCTCCCATAGAAATGAATGGCGACGCAGTGCGCATGTGTGGCCCCTGCTTCCATTCATTTCTATGTAGCCGACGGAAAAGGCCGAGCCAGCGCTCCGCTATTTTCGGCGGCCCCATAGAAAACGAATGGAGGGCGGCTGCGCATGCGCTGTGGACCCTCCTTTACTTTTGGGGCTTCGTTCTCGATACAGGTGCGGGTCCCAGAGGTGGTACAAATATATCCTAGTGATACGCCCCCACTGTCTGAGACGGGAATACCCCTTTAAAAGGTGTTGACTCACTCCAGCAAATGGCATTCATTACGTAGAGAAAGTTAATACCAGGCACTTACTAATGTATTGTGATTCTCCATATTGCTTCCTTTGCTGTTTGGATTCCTTTTTTCCCATCACATTATACACTGCTCGTTTCCATGGTTACGACCACCCTTGAATCCATCAGTGGTGGTCGTGCTTGCACACTGTAGAAAAAAAGCAGCGGCCTATGTGCATTACCGCGGTCCCAGCCACCGCCATGGGGCAGATGCTTTTTCCTATAGTGCGCAAGCACGACCACCACTGATGGATTCAAGGGTGGTCGTAACCATGGAAACAAGCAGTGTATAAGGAGATGGAAAAAAAGAATTCAAACAGCAAAGGAAGCAATATGGAGAATCACAATACATTAGTAAGTGCCTTGTGTTAACTTTCTCTACATGATAAATGCCACTTACTGAAGTGAGAGGACCCCTTTAAGGGTTAAACCTATCACCTATCCACAGAATGAGGGATAAGTGCCTGATCAGAGAGGAGTGGACTGCTGTGACCCGCTGATAATGGGAATGGGTTACTACGTCCCCCCATAATCAAAGAACCGGTAGTCAAGTATGCGAGCTGCGGCTCCATTCATCTCTACCAAACTACAGAACACAGGCGAGTATGGCGCTTGGCGGTCTCGGGCAGCACACGTGTATCCGTCACTTTGATTAAACCATGGAATACAGGCCCCTAATCTCGTGATAGTCTGGGGCCCCAGCAGTCAGACCTACACCGCTAACACTCCTGCAGATGAGAGATATGTTACCTCTTTTTACAATGGACTTTCCTGGAAAAGCTGTGAGATTTCAGCTCTGAAGAACTATGAATGCAGGTAATATACTAAGGAATATGTCTGTCGGATCCACACAAAGCGCCGCCCCAGCAGCATTGCCTCTGCACATGTGGACAGCGTGCACCCAGGTGTCAGTATAACTTCGCTCCTCATGTACTCTCACTTTCAGCCGTGTTTCCCTGCAGTTCAGTCATCGCTCCCCCAAGGTTATAAACAAAGTAAAAATGTGCAGGAAGCTTTTAAATCTTCAGACGCCTCGGAGCACAGATCACATTCCCACATAAAGAGCCGTAACAATCACTGCGAAGCGCTCAAACCCAAAGGGGCCACATTTACATATATATATATAAAAAAGGTAAAACTGCGACCCCGATATAACCTGATGAGAAACCACTGCCCACGACTGCCGAAAATCCTCAACAGACAATACGCCTGATCTGTAGAGAGCAGTATTATAGTAGTTATATTCTTGTACATAGGAGCAGTATTATAGTAGTTATATTCTTGTACATAGGAGCAGTATTATAGTAGTTATATTCTTGTACATAGGAGGCAGTATTATAGTAGTTATATTCTTGTACATAGGAGGCAGTATTATAGTAGTTATATTCTTGTACATAGGAGCAGTATTATAGTAGTTATATACTTGTACATAGGAGCAGTATTATAGTAGTTATATTCTTGTACATAGGAGCAGTATTATAGTAGTTATATTCTTGTACATAGGAGGCAGTATTATAGTAGTTATATTCTTGTACATAGGAGGCAGTATTATAGTAGTTATATTCTTGTACATAGGAGGCAGTATTATAGTAGTTATATTCTTGTACATAGGAGGCAGTATTATAGTAGTTATATTCTTGTACATAGGAGGCAGTATTATAGTAGTTATATTCTTGTACATAGGAGCAGTATTATAGTAGTTATATTCTTGTACATAGGAGCAGTATTATAGTAGTTATATACTTGTACATAGGAGCAGTATTATAGTAGTTATATTCTTGTACATAGGAGGCAGTATTATAGTAGTTATATTCTTGTACATAGGAGGCAGTATTATAGTAGTTATATTCTTGTACATAGGAGGCAGTATTATAGTAGTTATATTCTTGTACATAGGAGGCAGTATTATAGTAGTTATATTCTTGTACATAGGAGGCAGTATTATAGTAGTTATATTCTTGTACATAGGAGGCAGTATTATAGTAGTTATATTCTTGTACATAGGAGCAGTATTATAGTAGTTATATTCTTGTATATAGGAGCAGTATTATAGTAGTTATAATCTTGTACATAGAGCAGTATTATAGTAGTTATATTCTTGTACATAGGAGACAGTATTATAGTAGTTATATTCTTGTACATAGGAGGCAGTATTATAGTAGTTATATTCTTGTACATAGGAGCAGTATAGTAGTTATATTCTTGTACATAGGAGCAGTATTATAGTAGTTATATTCTTGTACATAGGAGGCAGTATTATAGTAGTTATATTCTTGTACATAGGAGCAGTATTATAGTAGTTATATTCTTGTACGTAGGAGGCAGTATTATAGTAGTTATATTCTTGTACATAGGAGCAGTATTATAGTAGTTATATTCCTGTACATAGGAGCAGTATTATAGTAGTTATATTCTTGTACATAGGAGGCAGTATTATAGTAGTTATATTCTTGTACATAGGAGCAGTATTATAGTAGTTGTATTCCTGTACATAGGAGGCAGTATTATAGTAGTTATATTCTTGTACATAGGAGCAGTATTATAGTAGTTATATACTTGTACATAGGAGCAGTATTATAGTAGTTATATTCTTGTACATAGGAGGCAGTATTATAGTAGTTTATATTCTTGTACATAGGAGGCAGTATTATAGTAGTTATATTCTTGTACATAGGAGCAGTATTATAGTAGTTATATTCTTGTACATAGGAGGCAGTATTATAGTAGTTATATTCTTGTACATAGGAGGCAGTATTATAGTAGTTATATTCTTGTACATAGGAGCAGTATTATAGTAGTTATATTCTTGTACATAGGAGCAGTATTATAGTAGTTATATTCTTGTACATAGGAGCAGTATTATAGTAGTTATATTCTTGTACATAGGAGGCAGTATTATAGTAGTTATATTCTGTACATAGGAGCAGTATTATAGTAGTTATATTCTTGTACATAGGAGGCAGTATTATAGTAGTTATATTCTTGTACATAGGAGGCAGTATTATAGTAGTTATATTCTTGTACATAGGAGGCAGTATTATAGTAGTTATATTCTTGTACATAGGAGCAGTATTATAGTAGTTATATTCTTGTACATAGGAGCAGTATTATAGTAGTTATATTCTTGTACATAGGAGGCAGTATTATAGTAGTTATATTCTTGTACATAGGAGCAGTATTATAGTAGTTATATTCTTGTACATAGGAGGCAGTATTATAGTAGTTATATTCTTGTACATAGGAGCAGTATTATAGTAGTTATATTCTTGTACATAGGAGGCAGTATTATAGTAGTTTAGTTATATTCTTGTACATAGGAGCAGTATTATAGTAGTTATATTCTTGTACATAGGAGCAGTATTATAGTAGTTATATTCTTGTACATAGGAGCAGTATTATAGTAGTTATATTCTTGTACATAGGAGCAGTATTATAGTAGTTATATTCTTGTACATAGGAGCAGTATTACAGTAGTTATATTCTTGTACATAGGAGCAGTATTATAGTAGTTATATTCTTGTACATAGGAGCAGTATTATAGTAGTTATATTCTTGTACATAGGAGCAGTATTATAGTAGTTATATTCTTGTACATAGGAGCAGTATTACAGTAGTTATATTCTTGTACATAGGAGCAGTATTATAGTAGTTATATTCTTGTACATAGGAGCAGTATTATAGTAGTTATATTCTTGTACATAGGAGCAGTATTATAGTAGTTATATTCTTGAACATAGGAGCAGTATTATAGTAATTATATTCTTGTACATAGGAGCAGTATTATAGTAGTTATATTCTTGTACATAGGAGCAGTATTATAGTAGTGATATTCTTGTACATAGGAGCAGTATTATAGTAGTCACATTTTTTAATATAGAGAGTATAGTAGTGCAGCGCTGGTTCACTAAGCAGATTACTTTGTCGGAAGAACAGCAGAATACGCTCAAGGAATGACAACCTCTTTTGTGTTCAGTACGGTTGTCACTGCCTTCCTCCAATTCACTTACTGTCCAGAATTATAAAGTGATATAGTAAAAAAAAAAAAAACAGAGTCTGATGAGATACTGAGGATACATAAACAAGATTTCCTAAACTGATTAGGCAGCGAGTCCTTGGGAGGATTTTGAAATTCATATATTAGGAATTCATAAGCAGCAATCATAAAAGGATGACATACTACCCCCCTGTACTGGGAATCCAGATGGTGTGCGCCTCAGCGAGGGGAATCGCGTCAGCGCGGCTATAGATACCCTCACAGCCTTCCGTTCGCTGGGCACATGTATTTTTATGTCAAAATAAATAGTAGAGGTCTTGGCTTGCTCTTTGCTTTGGAGACCCCAAGCGTTTTCTGGCAACCCTCAGAGCAGCGAGAACAGACTCTTTCAGTACACAAGCCAATTCACCAGCCACTGATCACGACAGAACCTGACCCGGGGTTTAGAGCTCGGGACGGTCCAGCCATCTCTCAGAGTTCCTGTGTGAACCACGAGAAGTTCTGCTGCCAAACGAGGAGGCTCAATATTTCCCAGGAACCTAGAAGTTGGTTCACTTTAACGCTCAATAAAATAAAAAAAAAAACACACACAAAAAAAAACGTAAAAGGCGAAACGTCGAAAATAAAGGAAATTAAGAGTCCAAAACAGATTAGAACCCAACAATTACAGAAAGTCAACTGACACGGAAACATATCAACTAATTGTGGACAAAGTATACAATGGCCACTAACATCCTGTGAAAAGTGACCACAGACCAGCTGATGTCATCACAACTGATACCATGCTGGGACTTGTAGTCATTCAACAGCTGTAAATGTGAGGAACCAAGACAGAGGCAGTATTATAGTAGTTATATTCTTGTACATAGAAGCAGTATTATAGTAGTTATATTCTTGTACATAGGAGGAAGTATTATAGTAGTTATATTCTTGTACATAGGAGGCAGTATTATAGTAGTTATATTCTTGTTTATAGGGGCAGTATTATAGTAGTTATATTCTTGTTTATAGGGGCAGTATTATAGTAGTTATATTCTTGTATATAGGAGCAGTATTATAGTAGTTATATTCTTGAACATAGGAGCAGTATTATAGTAGTTATATTCTTGTACATAGCAGGCAGTATTATAGTAGTTATATTCTTGAACATAGGAGCAGTATTATAGTAGTTATATTCTTGTACATAGCAGGCAGTATTATAGTAGTTATATTCTTGTACATAGCAGCAGTATTATAGTAGTTATAATCTTGTATATAGGAGGCAGTATTATAGTAGTTATATTCTTGTACATAGGAGGCAGTATTATAGTAGTTATATTCTTGTACATTGGGGCAGTATTATAGTAGTTATATTCTTGTTTATAGGGGCAGTATTATAGTAGTTATATTCTTGTATATAGGAGCAGTATTATAGTAGTTATATTCTTGTACATAGCAGGCAGTATTATAGTAGTTATATTCTTGTACATAGGAGTAGTATTATAGTAGTTATATTCTTGTACATAGGAGCAGTATTATAGTAGTTATATTCTTGTACATAGGAGCAGTATTATAGTAATTATATTCTTGTACATAGGGGCAGTATTATAGTAGTTATATTCTTGTTTATAGGGGCAGTATTATAGTAGTTATATTCTTGTATATAGGAGCAGTATTATAGTAGTTATATTCTTGTACATAGCAGGCAGTATTATAGTAGTTATATTCTTGTACATAGGAGCAGTATTATAGTAGTTATATTCTTGTACATGGGAGCAGTATTATAGTAGTTATATTCTTGTACATAGCAGGCAGTATTATAGTAGTTATATTCTTGTACATAGGAGCAGTATTATAGTAGTTATATTCTTGTACATGGGAGCAGTATTATAGTAGTTATATTCTTGTACATAGGGGCAGTATTATAGTAGTTATATTCTTGTACATAGGAGAAGTATTATAGTAGTTATATTCTTGTACATAGCAGGCAGTATTATAGTAGTTATATTCTTGTACATAGGAGCAGTATTATAGTAGTTATATTCTTGTACATGGGAGCAGTATTATAGTAGTTATATTCTTGTACATAGGAGGCAGTATCATAGTAGTTATATTCTTGTTTATAGGGGCAGTATTATAGTAGTTATATTCTTGTTTATAGGGGCAGTATTATAGTAGTTATATTCTTGTTTATAGGGGCAGTATTATAGTAGTTATATTCTTGTTTATAGGGGCAGTATTATAGTAGTTATATTCTTGTTTATAGGGGCAGTATTATAATAGTCTCTTTCCCATAGTAGGCATTAATAAAAATACAAGAACAATGGAGTAAAAAAAAAAAAAAAAAAAAAAAGTGTACACACTAAAGAAGTCCCAGGTTGACTACAGAATATAGAGTAAAAGTGAGAAATGACAACTCACAAAATGAATGTTTTACACAGGACTATTGTCGGGCAGATTATTGGGAATGAACATTCGTACGAACGCTCGTTCCTCTGTTAAATTGCCGCCAATCACCCAACGAACGAGGAAATGGTTTCTGGGCAGAAGATCGCGCTGTGTGAACTGTGACCTGCTACCCAGAAACAATGCATTTATATAGGGACTAGCGACTGCAGCCGTGTCCCCCTGTCCCCACACAGTGCAGGTGATCGCTGCCTGATGAGCAGGCAATTATGTGGAAGGTAAGGTTCCTTCCCAATCATTGCCTGCCCAGTTATAATGGTGCATTTACACGTGACATCTAGTGAGAGCCGGACCATGGGTTGTAAAACAACGTACACTTTATGGGCAATGGCTGCTGGAGATTGCACAGATCAGCTTCTCATCGCACAGGCGGACGGGACGCCGGGGGCTGGGGAGGACTTCAAAGGCATTCCAAGTATCTGCTGAGGATGAAGTGGGAATTACAGGCACAATACGGGCCCCTCAAAGACCAGCTGCCGACTAAGAGCTGGGTGTAATGCCCGGCCGGAGAACACTAGGACACATTCCAAGCCTTTCTCCGCATCAAAGACCTTCTTCTTCCTTTCGCTATTCACCGCCAAGGCGACACTTAAGTAATATGACTGTGGCACCGGAAAGACAAGGATATTAAAGGGGGCGTGCCAACACTCCACAATAAGAAGGAGTTCACACACTGCGGTAACTAGCTGCCGCATTCCATGGTGTTAAGGCATTCTCTACAATACAATGGATCCGAGCTGTGCCGCCAGGCAGAAGACAGACGACAGGCAGTGGCGAGAGCCTCCAACCTTGGTGGTCTTCTCCTTGGGTGTGCAGGTCAACTTTTTTTTTTTTTGGTCTACTTCCAGAAACTAAAGACTTCTGGCTGATTAACCTCGTACCACGGAGAAGCCGCTCAGTGAAGTCAACCATTAGCAAGGCTTTCCATGAATATTATGAAGGTAGAAGGTACGGTGGTGACATGACACTCAGGAGAGCCTACAAGGCTCAGCAAGAAGGTACTGAGAAAACCAGAAGTCCACATATACTCCTCAACATGGACACGGAAGCTCCAAGAGGTAAAAGTCGGGGATTTATGGAAATCACAGGATTAATGATATGCAAATGATGAAAATGGAAACAAAAACATTCAAAACATCTTGATTTATTCCATATCGAGTATGAGCGCCACGTGTATCTGCATGCCATCGATGAGGTTATTAAAGGGGTTTTCTGGGATTGTACTATTGATGACGTATCCTCAGGACAGGTCATCAGTATCTGATCGGTGGTGGGACCCCCGCCGATCACCTGTTTGAGAAGGGACCGGTGCTCCAGTTAGCGCCGAGGCCTTCTCTTAGCTTTTCCTAGGCCAGTGACGTCTCGTTCATCGGTCACGTGGCCTAAGAGCGGCTCAGCCCCATTCAAGTGAACGGGTCTAAGTGCGATACCAAGCATGGCCACTATACAATGTATGGCACTGTGCTTGTTGAGCTGTGAGAAGGTAGTGGCACTCATAGGAGCGCCAGTACCTTCTCAGACAGCTGATCATCAGGGGTCCCGGGTGTCGGACCCCCCACCGATCAGATACTGATGATCTATCCAGAGGATAGGTCATCAGTAGTTAAGGCCCGGAATACCCCTTTAAAGGGGTATTCTCATCTTAGACAATGGGGGCATATGGCTAGGATATGCCCCCCCCCCCCCATTGTCTTATAGGTGCGAGTCCTACCGCTGGGACCCGCACCTATATCGAGATCGGAGGGGGAAGCGCTGCTGCGCCTGGAGGACCCCAGGTTTCCCAGGGTCCGGCTACCTCCAGGCGCAGCTCCCCTGCCAGCCCCATAGAAATGAATGGAGGGCGGCTGCGCATGCGCAGCGCGCCCCCTCCTTCGTTTTTTTTTCAGTTCTCGATATAGGTGTAGGTCCCAGAGTTGGGACCCACACCTATAAGACAATGTGGGCATAACCTAGCGATATGCCCCCTATTGTCTGAAATGGGAATACCCCTTTAATGGTGGTCCGAGACATGTTCTGAAATGCTGAATGCACTTGGACACGCAAATCATCAAGATCCGCGGCTGGCAGCTCTCTTTACAATTGCCGACCAATGACGTCCCAGATCTGTTTGATGGAAGACACGTCCAGATATTATGCTGTAGGCCATGGTAGCACATGGAGGCCATGCAGACTGCTCACAGTAGCACGTGCAACATGCGGCGTGGCGATGTCCTGATGAAAAACGGCTCCTGGGATACTTTCTCTCTCATGCCTACTGCTCCAATACAAGTCTACGGACTTCTGGAGTTATGTGCTCCGCTTCTCTTCGGAAGCCCGAACTGGACAATATGACGTTTTATGGAATAGCAAATCAACATACCAAGACTCTGCAGTCTCAGAGCTACAACGGAAAGAAACCTTGCATTCTTAGGATCCCGTCTGGCAGAGGGAGAAACGGCAAGTCGTTGGTGAGGAGGTCTAGTGGGTGGCAAGTCTCAGTCCTCCGCCGCAGCTGGTGAATGGGACGAAGCTGTAATACAAAGTTAAACCACTATACAAAGGACGGCGCTGTGCTTGGTATACTATTGAAAGCACCAAGCCCCAGTTGATTGAAGGGGGGCTGAAAGTCAGACCCCATCGTTTAGAAACTGATTACCTACCCTAAAGATAGGCTATCAATATTGATGTTGTTCCAGCAACTTAAAGGGGTTGTCCCACAAAAAATATTCTACAGTTTTCAACCCAGCCCCTGGATGTGAATACTTTTGTAATTGCATGTAATTAAACATTTTGTATAGCTACTGAGTTATTCAATAAAATGTATCTGTATAGGACCACTTAATTTCTTATTTCTTTGACCTATTCACTGAGGAGGCCGCACATGCTCAGTCTCAACTTTTAACTGTCTCCTGAGCTGTGAGAGGGCGAGCTGAGACACGCCCCCTGAGCCGGCGAGCTGAGACACGCCCCCTGAGCCGGCGAGCTGAGACACGCCCCCTGAGCCGGCGAGCTGAGACACGCCCCCTGAGCCGGCGAGCTGAGACACGCCCCCTGAGCCGGCGAGCTGAGACACGCCCCCTGAGCCGGCGAGCTGAGACACGCCCCTGAGCCGTGAGAGGGCGAGCTGAGACACGCCGGCCTGAGGTGCAGCAGAAAAGACACTCCCCTTGAGCTGTCAGCTTGATATAAATCTAGCAGAGCAATGAATGCGAAGATCTCTGGATCCATGTGAGGTACAGGGCTGGTTCTAGCTTTGTTAGAAAGAGATTGTCATGTACTATATGGTGTCCGATTTTCATTTTTTACATTATTCGTGGGAGAACCCCTTTAAGGGGACGTTCACATCTACTTTTGGAATCCAGCAGACTGTTCTGGCAGAGAAACAGGCTGCTGGAATTCACCGTATCCAGCATACCCAGATAATGCCGGGATCCCCATTAACTATAAATAATAAATGCCGGGTTCTGGTGGTGGCCGGACCTGGGAGACACCTTTCCCGCTCCATTCTCAGTGTAGGTTCGGGTCCCAGAGGTGAACCCGGCACCTATCAGACAATGGGGGCATATCCTGGCGATGGGAATACCCCCTTAATGTGGGGCTCCTCCTTACTGTAAATGTATGTCACGTCAGTTCGTTTCCTGGCATAAAGGACTGTATCAGAATACGAAGCTGAACCTGGCTTCGTTAATGAGGCACACAGCAGAGTTCGGATTAGTATTTTGACGCGGTAATTTATGCGAATAACAAAGTGAAATGCGATGGAAGCGAGAGAAAAAGTCTTGAGATATTTGCAGAAATATACGAGTCCTCTGGTCATGATTCCCGGCCTTTGGCTCCAAAAACGTGAACATGGAAACCCAGTCTTAAAGGGGTCATCCAATATATGCGGCAATCCCGCGTGGCAGTCACTTCTGGGATCATGCGCCGTACACTGTGCACGTGATCTCAGCCTGGGGCCAGATCCGGCAGCGCATGCGCAAGTCTGAATCCCTTGCGAGCACTTCGGCAGGAGAGTCACGCTTATGCTGCAGGTTGTAATCCCAGGCTTGGATCACACGCCCAATGTATGGCACATGATCCCAGAAGTGGCGATCGCACAGGATTGGGGGGCACATTTTGGATAACCCCTTTAAACCCTAGTGATCAGCGGTAATCACTGATGAAAACAGGTGGCAGCTATGCATTTTCCCTACAGTGGCCACTGCAGGAGAAATATGGTATTACACCACAACAATTGAGTCCTGAAGAGTTGGGCTGCTGCAAAGAGTAAGTCCATCACACTGGCTAATATACACGGGAGCCCTGACAGAAAACCGACGGACACCCCATATGACGAAGACTACATCATCCAGATTCCTGATATGTTGGAGTCCTCTGCATCCTAAGAAAACATAGCAAACAATCAGATTTGCTCGACATCTTGCCTACTCGTCGGTGATCAGAACAGGGAGTCAGGACAGGTGCACCTTCTCCTTTTTCTTCAACCCTGCTCCATTTTAAAAGGTACAGAACATCTTTAACCTCCTGTTTAGCCCGAGTCCAGCTCGGGTAGTGTGAAAAGTAGCTAACTGGAGAGGGAGGGCGGCTTTAGATGGTGATATCTCCTCAAGGGTAGCAGCTAGAAACATGCAACTGGTCTTGTCTGAAAGTCGACAGTCCATAGACCAAGCAACAGAGGAGAAATCACTGTTAATAATTTCAGCTGCATTCACAGCATGCTGATTTCTATCAGTGATATCTTTCTCTTTCCTGAACATATTGCTGTCATTTTGGTACTATCTGAAAGCTTGGAATGTCTGCTTTCAAACAAGATCAGTAGCTGCTACCATTCAGGAGATAGCAGCATCTAAAGCAGCCCTCCAGTGAGCAACTTTTCCCCACTGATGGAACTGGCAAAACAGTTAGGGGGTTAAGGAGGAAAAAAAAACCCAAGTAAAATGCAGACGCATGTATTCAACTGAACACAAACTCCCAAATCTCGACTGAACAGATCCAACCGCCAAAGCTCAAGGCAGAAATGAGCAAAAGCCAATACAATCCCGAAAAGGATATTAAAATGTGTTTCTCTTCTTCCATATCCTTTCCATAAAGTAACATTTGGATATTTCTGACCCAAGGTAAACCATCCTGTGCCAAGTCCCTCTTACACTTGGCTGCAACTGGCAATCCAACGTCAATAAGCAAAGCTCCAGTAAAACTGGATGGTCCCGAGCTCCAGGGGCGACCCCCATTAACACCGCATTCCACCCATGGCATAGCATGTTACACAAACACAGCTTTTATAATGGACATGGGAACAGTAAACCTCCGGGGCCTGTGAGAAACCTCCGCAACGTACACAACGTACAAAAGACTGGGAAAAAGCAAGCAACGATATGCAGCCATCCTGTGCTGTCCGACCATGGGGACCCTGGAGGGGTGGAGGATCCAGAAAGAAGGAGAAGTATGTGTCCTTCCTTTACATTTCTACCTGACGCTCTTCAGCCCCGTTCAGTGGAGCTGACCCACACGTGGCCACCGGCTGTACATCCAGTATGAGGGACACGGCAAGACATGACATGTCCATATCAAATCCATGCACGAAAGAAGACACCAAATGTCCTATGGTGCAAATTCACATTAAACATCTATGGGATGCAAAGGGAATGTCAAAAATCCTTGGACTTAAAGGGGTGTTCTTCTGACTCAATCACTAGGACACGATGAGGGGCTGATTCAGTGCTGCACCCTCCTCGCTGGGTTTCTCCGCAGAGTGGCAGCAGAGCTGCGTTTGCCGTGCGTGGAGGGTGGCTGGGAAAGACGAAGGGGAGGAGGTCTACACCAGCGCCGCAGCCCCCTCATTCTTAGGATCAGTGGGGTCCGACCTAGGGGACCTCAGCCGTTCCTGAGAATAAAGTGAATAGGGCTGAGCATGATACCGAGCACAACCGCTATACAATGCCATCTTAACCCCCTAACTGTTTTGCCAGAGTCCAGCTCCAGCAGTGGGAAAATTAGCTACCTGGAGGAGGGGAGGGCTGCTTTAGACGCTGCCATCTCCTGAATGGTAGCAGCTAGAAACATGCAACTGGTCTTGTTTGAAAGCAGACATTCCAAAATGACAGCAATATTCAGAACAGAGAAAGATATCACTGATAGAAATCAGGATGCTGTGAATGCAGCAGAAAATGAAAGTAAAAACAGGTTTTACTGGCGATTATTCCCGAGTGATTTCTCCTCTGTTGCTTGGACTTTAGCGTCATTTTGGTCTTGTATGAAAGCCTGGACTGTCAGCTTTCAGACAAGAACAGTTACATGTTTCTAGCTGCTACCATTAAGGAGATATCACCATCTAAAGCAGCCCTCCCCCCTCCTGCCTGAGCTGGACTCGGGCTAAACACTTAGGGGGTTAAGGAAGAGGACGCTTTCTTAAAGGGGACAGGCCCTTGTTTAAGACGCCTCTTTAGTGTGTAGTAAATTCTAATCCCTAATAGGCTCCATATTTTTATTGCACCCTGAACATAAATGTGTGACAGTAATATGTTCAGAACAGAGAAAGATATCACTGATAGAAATCGGGATGCTGTGAATGCAGCTGAAAAAGAAAGTAAAAACAGGTTTTACTCTGGATTATTCCCGACTTGATTTATAACAGTGATTTCTCCTCTGTTGCTTGGACTTTAGAGTCATTTTGGTCTTGTATGAAAGCCTGGACTGTCAGCTTTCAAAAAGACCAGTTGCATGTTTCTACCTGCTACCATTAAGGAGATATCACCATCTAAAGCAGCCCTCTCCCCCTCCAGTTAGCTACTTTTCACACTGCCTGAGCTGGACTCGGGCAAAACAGTTAGGGGGTTAAACAGCTGATTGGCAGAGGTCCTGGGTGTTGGCCCCCCACTGATCACATACTAATGGCCTATCCTGAGGATGGGTCATCAGGATCAAAATCTCAGAAAACCCCTTTAAGTTATCCTTTAGGGTAACCATTACATCGGTGGGGGTCCTACCGCTGGGACTCCAATTGACCATGAGAATGGGGGCACTGTACCCAGTGGAGCCGCCCCCCTCCGAAATGAACAAAGTTGCCGGTCGGGCATGTGCTCGGCCGCTACATTCATTTCTAGGGTTGGTCCAGTTTTTGATAGCAGAGTACAGTGTTATAGATCGGGGAACAGATAAGTATATTCATTGTGAGGGGCCCGGCATATGGGGGAGCTTTTTATACTCTTGGATACCCCCTTTAATATAAACAGAATTCCCCATTAATTTCAGTGAGAACGGTAGTAGCGCCTCATTTCTCCAGTGGTGGCGGTGCATGGGAGGTGGACACTCACTGTTGAGTTCCCCCTGCAGATGATCACTGTCAGTAGATCCTTATAACAATAAAAATATATAGTCAAAAGTGGAGACCCCCTTAAAACCGGAAAATGAAATTGTGGGTCCTAGTGGTGGCGAATGATCTCTGCACGTCCAGGGGGATCCTGCCTCGTAAAGGTGGACGTACCATGTCCTGCTGACCCCTCTGCACACATGCATGCTCAGCTTATAACCTCCATTACAGAACAAAGGATCAGGCATGTTGCAGTACAATATGACCGATCTTTCTTTCCTCTGACGTCTGTTGTCTCTGTCACAGATTCTGATGAGACTAGCCACCTTTCCTCTAATGTGCACAGACCCTGCACATCCGCCTCCGTCCTCCCCACCTGCGGTCATTGCCCTGATTTGCAGGTAAATACACCTACGTAGTGCTGCACCAGATCACCGGAAAAAAAAAAAAAGAAAAACAAAAGACATTTCTCTTCCACAAAACACAGGGCGGCGATCATGTGGGAAAGGCGGCAGCGCGTTCTGTGTCCTAAGGCGTCGTCGTAATCGAAGAGCACAAAAGTCTAAAACAGTTCTGTAAAAACAGCCATTAACAGATTCACGCGGAGAGGAACAAGGCGATTCACCACCACAACATATAATCACCTAATCGCTACCGCGTAATTACACTGAACAGCGCCTGATGGGAGACCGTGCCGCCGCTGCAACCGCGCGCACGTGTCTGCTCACCGGGAGGTCAAACCCGAGGGCTTATTATACAGGGACGTCCTGTCCAATGTCAGTTTTGGACTTTTTTTAGCCATGGCAGAAATAGCGCCCCCGTGCTGTAGGTTTCATTATGGCTGTCTCACAGTCTTCCTGTGACTTGGAAAACCAGAGCCCAAAAATTAGCGCAACTCGCTAGAAAGAGATACTCACCGATCCCTGGGTACCTGCTGGTCTCTCCCTGTGTGTCGAGGGTGGACCAGGACGCAGAGACCATCACCCCTTTAAAAGTGGCCTTTTTTTTTTTTTTTTTTTTTTAATGCGTTGTCTACGCAGGCATCTCTCGTAGCGGTGTTTTAAGACCATTTCCTTGTGTTTTTTTTTTTTTTATCTCAAATCACATTATGCTCTGGGTGTGTCATTTTTGGGTCCTGTCTACAGAGAAAAAAAAAAAAAAAAAAAAAAAAAAAGTAACCCCCCCCCCCAAGAAAAAAAAAAGTTCAAAACACCCATAAAAAAATAAAAAAAAAAAACATTTAAAAAAAAAATTGTGTGGCAGCTGGTTTTACGTAACCTTGTCTTGGAGGGCTTTTTTCAGGGTTGTCATTTTCAGTATTTTTTTTTTTTATATGACCAGAGTTTTTTTTTATTGTGTTTTTGTCCCTACAGTGCAAAGCATTTAGTATTTTACAGACTTCCATGTAACAACAGGATCTGGATATTTTTTTTTTTTGCCTAAAACATGGCAGAAAAGGACATAAAATGCATAAAAAGAACCACAAATTACCAGAAAAACCAGTGTGACGCCAGTCTAAAAAAAAATTAAAAAAAATATATATATAATAAATAAATGACAGTTTTTAGCACCTCTAGGCTACATTCACATGATGGCATCCCGCACATTTCTCGGCTCCCACTGTAAAAAAGTCTATTCTTGTCCGCAAAACGGATAGGACGTGTTCTATAGTCTGCGGCCACGCGGATGCGGGCAGCAACTGGATGACATTAGTGTTCTGTCCGCATTTTTGCAGCCCCATAACAATGAACGGGTCGGGGTGCCTTCAGCAAAAAAAAAACACGGATCGGGCGCGATGCGAAAATACGGTCGTGTGAATGCAGCCTTAAAAGAAAAACCGTATGTGAATGAAGTCGTGGGGGGCAGATTTGATATAAAGTTTATTCTGTTATTTTCTTGTCAGATCTCCGCTCGTCACCAGCGACAAGCACTTAGAAAACCTCTGCTGGTCGCCCGCCTCGTCGCAGCGTAAGATTGCGGAAAGCGAATCTCTGATCCGTTCCACGGTGGAAGGAAATGTGACATTCCTACGAAGCCGCAGAGCGCTCTGGTCGTGACCACAAGTCGTTTATCTCTTCACTTCAAAGACGACGCCCTGTGAGAAATGATGAGTAACACGAGTGAATGCCAAGACACACAGAGGAGAACCCGGCCGATCCGCCATCCCTGACCGCCCGCAGGTGTAAAGACGTGCCCACATTATTGCCATCTGAGGTCTAAACGACAAGGCTCACGTATGATGGTCCGAGACATCAGCAGGCATGTGGAATAGTCTGCAGACTCCGCACCATGCGATAAAAACGGACCAGAGATTTATGTCCGTTTTTTCGCATACAGCCTTACAGTGCAATAGACCATGGCAGCAATTTTCTGAATGTCCCCCTAAGGCCATGTTCACACAGTAAGCCACCAAAAATCTGCCCCAGAAATCCCAGTCGGACCTTCGAATTTTGATATGTTGGGGATCTACACGTAGTTTAAGGCCGTGGCCGTACTGCGATCCGGAAAGACAATGGGTCACACTTCAAGCGGATCCAAGTGACAATCCTGATCTGATATTGATTGATAAGGCTTGGAGGAGGCCTGGCGCGGTCTGACCTCCGCCACCACTCTGCTGCCACTGTACAACGCTGCGGACTTTCAGCATGCGATCCTGCAGGGTTTCTGCCGCGCCCTAAATATTTGCTCATCAAAAAAAAAAAATGCAACAAAGCGGCAAATGTGAACACAGACTAATGGCCTCTGATTCACAGCGGGGGAGACGCGAGCTCTGCCATCTATCAGCCGTATACGAAACACCTTGGTGAGGGGAGGGTTGCCACGGCAACAGCCGAATACTGCCCGGGAAGTGAATGCGAGAGCAAGGGCGCCGACTGCTAGGTAGTCCATACGGCCATGAAGGAAGGACAGACGGACATTAGTGTGGAACAGGACACGTTATGTCCCCCAGTATCACCCCCCCTGATTTAAGGAACCCCCCAACAGCACCAATGTCTCAATACTATATGAGAACATGCTGGGGGTTGTAGTTTTGTAAGACACCTATAGAGCCCCCGGAAGATGATGCCCGGTCTGGAGCGGTGGGCACAGGTTGTGACGCCTCCATCTATGCCGCCCCCTACAACACGGCTTGCTTTCTGTGACTTGTAAGCCGCCCCGGCCTGCACTGCAACAGAAACCGTCAGCCAATGATGACGAACACGCGGAGGCCGAGCCAAATGGCACAAAAACCTGCGTGAGTCACCCAGAAACTAGGTTACTGTGCCTCGGGAGCATCCGGCCAGGTCACGTACCGGCGATACACCCAGCTCTCCGGCTCGGCCCTCCGCACGTTCCTCTGCCCTCAAACCTCATGTAAACCGGGCCTTAAAGGGGTATTCCAACCCCTAACGCTGACGGTTTATCGCGTGGGCGGACCAAAGGATTTAAAGGGGCTGTCTGCCCTCAGTAAGGCGCATTTATCATGTAGCCAAAAGTGAATACAAGCCACTTACTAATGTATTGTGATTCTCCATGTTGCTTCCTTTGCTGTACTGGATTCATTTTTCCCCATCACATTATAACACTGCTCGTTTCCATGGTTACGACCACCCTGCAATCCATCAGAGGTGGTCGTGCTTGCGCACCGAGCCATCAGTCTAGGGTTGCTCGACCAAAAGCGCGGGCTGCCATGAATATCGTGCGTCAAACACTGCACCCAACGATCGTCAATGGTGTCTTTACAGCCAAATCCCAGCTCTAAGCCGGTCTCGCCTCAGCAGGTTGCGGACGAGTCACACTGATATTTCTGGCCGCGCGACTTTCCGCAGACTTGGTGTCACGTGCTGCGATTTGGATGTAGACGACCAAGTTGCATGTGGTACGTGACCTGCATTGTGGTCTGCGAGGGCAAAGTCGCCTGCGCAGGAATATCCGACAGTGTGAAATCTCTGCGCCTGTCGCCACGCAGCACCATACACAGTCACTGGACGCAAAGTTCCTGCGCAAGGCGACTTTTTTATCGCTGTGATCTGGCTGTAAAGACACGACCAAACTGCAGAAAAGTCGCAGTCGTGAGTGACTTGCGTTGAGTTCTATGGTCCAATGGTTACAGTCGCGGGGTGTGACTGACGGCAGCCGACTGACTAATGTCACTGCTTGGTATCGGTCACTCCGTATAATATACCGCCACATGCTGTCCTGTGTTTTGGCCGCTCCTTACGAGTACAGCTCTGACATCACCGCAGCCCAAATCGCACCCATTGTGTGACTCAATGCATTTATATGGGACCCGAGAACAAGTCATGCCTCAGGCGAGGGCAGGACCGAGGCCGCAGACACCTGAAGTCGCACATCTCGTACAGATTTTACCGCACTGGTCGCCCCAACCGGTCCTCGCACACCCGTCACGACTGCCACACTGTAACCAACGGCAAGTGTTCCAGTAACCGGGCAGAACACGGCATCAGCTAGGTTAGGGCTTATTCACACGCAGCGGTTATGGAGCAGGATTCTCGCAGCTCAGCGCTCATTTCTAGCGCCCACAGGAGCACTGAGGAGACACCTGCGTATGGAGACTTACTTTCCGGAAATGATCCAAAAAGTATGCAAATTAGCTCAGTGTCCAATCAGCGCACACAGCACCAGTGCCAAGGACCGCCCCCTTGACTATACCCAGACACTACTGCCTATTGGGAGCCGGAACTGGCCTGATGATTATGGAATGGGGGGCGACAGAGGGGGAAAAAAAAAAATAGAACCAAATTACTCATTGGAGCGGCGCCAATTCACAGAGTTTAGCGGGTGCCCGGCGTGCATGCGCTCAACCAGTTCACACCTCTTTAGCTGGTTGCCATGGAACCTATGGATTCCACCGCACAGAAGGGTTAGACTTAGGGCTCATGCACACGGCCGGTGCCCGTATTGTGGCCCGCATACGCCAGGTCCGCAATACACAGGGCACCGGCCGTGTGCAGCCGGCATCACGGATTGCGGACCCATTCACGTCAATGGGTCCGCAATCCGGGAGATGCGGAGCGGAGGCACGGATCGGAACACCACGGAAGAACTACTTTTTTTTGCGGTGCGAATGGGTCCGCAATCCGAATCCAGCTGCCCCACAGTCAGTGCCCGTGCATTGTGGACCGCAAATTACGCTCCACAGCACGGGCACTGACTGCACACGCTCGTGTGAATGAGCCCTTAAAGGGGTTGTTCCGTCTTGGACATTGTGTTCATATCACTAGGATAATGTCTGATGGGGGCGGGTCCCCACCGCGCATCCACCGCTCCATTCACTTATGGAAATAGCCAGTGCTCCGCTATTTTTGGCAGCCCCATAGAAATTAATAGCGGACAGCGGCGCATGCGCGGTGCGCGATCCTGTGCTTTGTGGGCTCCCTTATAAGCATTGGTGCGGGTCCCAGCGATATGCCACCAATGTCCAAGATGGGAATACCCTTTTAAAGGGCAAGCTGGGTGTTGGGCCCCCACCAATCTGAGGAGAAGATCTGTAACCTGGAGAACCCCTTTAAGTCTAACACTGTCTGTCCTATTCTGTGACTTTGTGCAGCCACAATCCTGGGGAGCGGGACATAATCCTGGTTAAATCCCCCCCAAAATATCTACAGAAATTAGTAAAGGGTCACAGAGGTCAAGTCTGATCGGGCCGCCCTTCAGTCCAGGCTGAGAGAAGCTCTGTGCACCCAGCGCTGGAAGGACGCCATCGTCACAGGCTGTCCAGATACTGGGAGATCCTCTGCAGCGCCCCCGGAGGGGAAAGGAAGCATTACACCGATCATCAGATAGTCAGCTGTGTAACCCTGGGGTGCTCCAGGGCGAGAGGCGGGGGCTGCTCTCCAGTGTGGATCCCTGCGTACTGGAGAACACCGGCTCGATGGTGGGGACACTGCCATGACCCCCACACTGACAGGTATCTCCCTGTACTACACATCAGGCTGCAGTGTGAACGGCGTGGTGACCTCAGGATGATATAACCGGGCAGAGGTCAGCGCCCCGTCAGGAGGTGAGTCACCCACTTATATTAAAGAGGTGAGTCACGGGTGATGTCACAGCAGCACCAGGCGGTATTGTTGTGGAGGGGCCGCCATCTGCTACACTGCGATAATCCAGACAAGTGGCAACAATGTATCAAGGAGCAGCGAGTACACACCGGAGCGTACCATGTATCAGAGAGAGGAGGGGGGGGATCAATGTGTGCATCTCATATCACAGGGGAGTCATACAGAATGCACGGGAGAGGGAAGCACATGACAAGTATCACACATATGACATGTATGTGGAGTATAACACCCGGTGTCACATGACTGAGGCCTGATACAATATATACATAGTATACATGTATGTAGTATATCATGGTTGTGGTTCAGTATGTCACATGTATGCATTATATGATGCCTGTGGTAGGGTACGTATAGGTAGTATGTTATGCATGTATAGGTTACATGTATGTAGTATGTTACACTTGTACAGACCATGTTACATGTATGTAGTATATTAAGTATGTACAGGGACCACGTTACGTGAATGTAGTACATGTGTGAGTCAGTACATGTTATGTGTTTGCATCATATGATCCCTGATGTTCACTGTCACATGTATGAAGTAGATGATGGCTCTAGCTTTGTACATACATACTACATACATGTAATATGTACACAGCTACACACATATACTGCAGTACAAGCATCAGATAGCCTAACATGTACTGAACCACACACATACTCCGCACATATACTACATGTAATTAGTATAGATGGTTTGTATGTCAGTACATTACATGTATGTAGTATACGTGTGTGTGGCTCAGTACATGTTAGGCTATCTGCACATGTTGCAGATTACATGTATGTAGTACAGGACCAGCAGAGTGTATGACATTAGACAGTTCTCATGTTCACTTGCCATGTGGGTTGTGACATGTGAGCTGAAAATACACATCAGATCTGGTCAAAACACACAAGTAACACGTGTGATACCGCACTAATATGTCTGCGGAATTCCTGCAAGACAGACCGCACCTGTGTGTAAGTAGCATTACATGTATGTAGTATGCGTGTGGCTCAGTACATGTTACATGTGTATAGTATATATGTAGCTCATTACATGCTTGTAGTAGTGTAACTCCGTACATGAATGTATATCTGCATAGCTCAGTACATGCAACATGTATGTAGTATATGATGTGTAGCTCATTACATGTATGTAAAGTATGTATGCAGTAAATCTGTATAGCTCTGAACATGTTACATGTAGATAGCATGATGTGTAGCTCATTACATGTTTGTAATGTGTTTGGCTCAGTACATGTATGTATGATATCTATGTATCTTGGTACATGTATGTAGTATCAGATGTGTAGCTCATTACATGCATGTTGTATACATATAAGGCTCAAAATGTATATCTGCATTAGTCAGTACATGCTACATATATGTATTATACGATGTGTTGCTCATTACATGTATGTAGGGTATGTATGGTTCAGTATT
The DNA here is from genome assembly GCA_900303285.1 of Rhinella marina. Classification (NCBI taxonomy): domain Eukaryota; kingdom Metazoa; phylum Chordata; class Amphibia; order Anura; family Bufonidae; genus Rhinella; species Rhinella marina. Next base: position 175,236 of record ONZH01012512.1, read on the forward strand.
ATGTATGTAGTATATGATGTGTGGATCTGTACAAAGTTACAGGTATGTAGTATATCAGTGTAGTTCTGTACATGTATGTTGTGCATGTCTGGTTCAGCACATGTATGTATATACCAGTAGCCTAGTATATGTTGCATGTATGTAGTAAATGCTGTGTAGCTCTGTACATGTTACATGTATGCAGTATGTGCAGTTTAGTACATGCATGTAGGAAATATACATAGTATATGATGTGTAGCTCATTACATGTAGTATATGTATGATATCTGTGTAGCTCTGTACATTACATGAGTAGGGTAGTTTACCATATGTATGTTGTGCATGTTACATATATGCAGTGTATGTAGCCTGTGTGGTTTAGTACATGTAAGTAGGACATATATGTAGTATATGTGTAGCTCATTACATGTGTGTGGTGTGTGGTGTGTGGTTCCGTACATGTATGTAGTCAGGCTCACCCCCGGCGCTCCGTATGTCACACGTACACACCGGCAGACATAACGGGCAGCCTGGCGGGGGCTCTTTGTGGAGGAGCAGGGTGTGAGAAGCAGCGGCGCCTCCACACTCTCAGCTCCAGTGTTGCCCGGCAACCCCGCAGTGATTCCCCCTCCCCCACAGTCAGCCTCTCACTCGTCCACCACCCCGGGCGGCCGCCAGCTTACCGTCCACACAGCCGGCTCTCTACTTCCGCTGCTCCACCGAGGACCTGCGTGCCGATACTGCCTCCCCCGCCACCGAGCAGCCCGCCCCCTCCTAAACCACGCCCCCGGAGCGCTACGCAGACGTCCCGGCTCGTTTCCCTGTGACCACTCCCCGGCAAGGTCTTTGCGACAGGCACGCCACGCCCCTTTGTTACGTCTAACGCCTCGCCTACGTTTTAAGCACCGCCCATCCCTTGGTAACCCTGGACGCGCTGATTGGGCGAGGCTCCAGTGAAAACATGTGGGCGTCACGTGACCTGGAGTAGGGGCGCTGTGGACTGTCCTGATGTGACCTGGACACCAGGGGGGAGAGAGCGGGAAAGCCGTCAGCGCCCGGACCACCGGCCGAGGGGCTCCTCTCCCACCCGAGCACCTCCAGAAGTGGTGCTACCTTCCGGTGCTGAGGGCTGGGGACGTCCTGTTCTCTCACTCAATCATAGGCAACCTGTATGAGGTGTCTGCTCATGGGAAACCGAGCTGTATTCTCTCAGGCTTAGATACACCATACAACAGACAGTTTTCTATAATAGGATTAGATACACGGCTTAGCAGACTGTATCACACCTGATAAGATTAGATACACAGCTCAGCAGACAGTATCACACAGGATAGGATTAGATACACAGCTCAGCAGACAGTATCACACAGGATGTGATTAGATACACAGCTCAGTAGATAGTATCACACAGGATAGGATTGGATACACAGCTCAGCAGACAGTATCACACAGGATAGGATTAGATACACAGCTCAGCAGACAGTATCACATAGGATTAGATACACAGCTCAGCAGACAGTATCACACAGGATAGGATTAGATACACAGCTCAGCAGACAGTATCACACAGGATAGGATTAGATACACAGCTCAGCAGACAGTATCACACAGGATAGGATTAGATACACAGCTCAGCAGACAGTATCACACAGGATAGGATTAGATACACAGCTCAGCAGACAGTATCACACAGGATAGGATTAGATACACAGCTCAGCAGACAGTATCACACAGGATAGGATTAGATACACAGCTCAGCAGACCAGTATCACACAGGATAGGATTAGATACACAGCTCAGCAGACAGTATCACACAGGATAGGATTAGATACATCAGCTCAGCAGACAGTATCAACACAGGATAGGATTAGATACACAGCTCAGCAGACAGTATCACACAGGATAGGATTAGATACACAGCTCAGCAGACAGTATCACACAGGATAGGATTAGATACAGATACAGCTCAGCAGACAGTATCACACAGGATAGGATTAGATACACAGCTCAGCAGACAGTATCACACAGGATAGGATTAGATACACAGCTCAGCAGACAGTATCACACAGGATATTAGATACACAGCTCAGCAGACAGTATCACACAGGATAGGATTAGATACACAGCTCAGCAGACAGTATCACACAGGATAGGATTAGATACACAGCTCAGCAGACAGTATCACACAGGATAGGATTAGATACACAGCTCAGCAGACAGTATCACACAGGATAGGATTAGATACACAGCTCAGCAGACAGTATCACACAGGATAGGATTAGATACACAGCTCAGCAGACAGTATCACACAGGATAGGATTAGATACACAGCTCAGCAGACAGTATCACACATTAGGATTAGATACACAGCTCAGCAGACAGTATCACACAGGATAGGATTAGATACACAGCTCAGCAGACAGTATCACACAGGATAGGATTAGATACACAGCTCAGCAGACAGTATCACACAGGATAGGATTAGATACACAGCTCAGCAGACAGTATCACACAGGATAGGATTAGATACACAGCTCAGCAGACAGTATCACACAGGATAGGATTAGATACACAGCTCAGCAGACAGTATCACACAGGATAGGATTAGATACACAGCTCAGCAGACAGTATCACACAGGATAGGATTAGATACACAGCTCAGCAGACAGTATCACACAGGATAGGATTAGATACACAGCTCAGCAGACAGTATCACACAGGATAGGATTAGATACACAGCTCAGCAGACAGTATCACACAGGATAGGATTAGATACACAGCTCAGCAGACAGTATCACACAGGATAGGATTAGATACACAGCTCAGCAGACAGTATCACACATGGATAGGATTAGATACACAGCTCAGCAGACAGTATCACACAGGATAGGATTAGATACACAGCTTCAGCAGACAGTATCACACAGGATAGGATTAGATACACAGCTCAGCAGACAGTATCACACAGGATAGGATTAGATACACAGCTCAGCAGACAGTATCACACAGGATAGGATTAGATACACAGCTCAGCAGACAGTATCACACATGGATAGGATTAGATACACAGCTCAGCAGACAGTATCACACAGGATAGGATTAGATACACAGCTCAGCAGACAGTATCACACAGGATAGGATTAGATACACAGCTCAGCAGACAGTATCACACAGGATAGGATTAGATACACAGCTCAGCAGACAGTATCACACAGGATAGGATTAGATACACAGCTCAGCAGACAGTATCACACATGATAGGATTAGATACACAGCTCAGCAGACAGTATCACACAGCAGGATTAGATACACAGCTCAGCAGACAGTATCACACAGATAGGATAGATACATTACACAGCAGCAGTATCACACATAGGATTAGATACACAGCTCAGCAGACAGTATCACACAGGATAGGATTAGATACACAGCTCAGCAGACAGTATCACACAGGATAGGATTAGATACACAGCTCAGCAGACAGTATCATACAGGATAGGATTAGATACACAGCTCAGCAGAACAGTATCACACAGATTAGGATTAGATACATGGCTCAGCAGACAGTATCACACAGGATGTGATTAGATACACAGCTCAGCAGACAGTATCACACAGATAGGATTAGATACACAGCCATCAGACAGTATCACACAGGATAGGATTAGATACACAGCTCATCAGACAGTATCACATAGGATTAGATACATAGCTCAGCAGACAGTATCACACAGGATAGGATTAGATACACAGCTCAGCAGACAGTATCACACAGGATGTGATTAGATACACAGCTCATCAGACAGTATCACACAGGATAGGATTAGATACACAGTTCAGCAGACAGTATCACACAGGATAGGATTAGATACACAGCTCAGCAGACAGTATCACACAGGATGTGATTAGATACACAGCTCATCAGACAGTATCACACAGGATAGGATTAGATACACAGCTCAGCAGACAGTATCACACATGATAGGATTAGATACACAGCTCAGCAGACAGTATCACACAGGATGTGATTAGATACACAGCTCATCAGACAGTATCACACATGACAGGATTAGATACACCGCTCAGCAGACAGTATCACACATGATAGGATTAGATACATCGCTCAGCAGACAGTATCACACGTGATAGGATTAGATACATCGCTCAGCAGACAGTATCACACATGATAGGATTAGATACATAGCTCGGCAGACAGTATCACACAGGATAGGATTAGATACACAGTTCAGCAGACAGTATCACACAGGATAGGATTAGATACACAGCTCAGCAGACAGTATCACACAGGATGTGATTAGATACACAGCTCATCAGACAGTATCACACAGGATAGGATTAGATACACAGCTCAGCAGACAGTATCACACATGATAGGATTAGATACACAGCTCAGCAGACAGTATCACACATGATAGGATTAGATACACACCTCAGCAGACAGTATCACACAGGATAGGATTAGATACACAGCTCAGCAGACAGTATCACACATGATAGGATTAGATACACAGCTCAGCAGACAGTATCACACATGATAGGATTAGATACCACAGCTTCAGCAGACAGTATCACACAGATAGGATTAGATACACAGCTCAGCAGACAGTATCACACATGATAGGATTAGATACACAGCTCAGCAGACAGTATCACACATGATAGGATTAGATACACAGCTCAGCAGACAGTATCACACATGATAGGATTAGATACACAGCTCAGCAGACAGTATCACACAGAATAGGATTAGATACACAGCTCAGCAGACAGTATCACACATGATAGGATTAGATACACAGCTCAGCAGACAGTATCACACAGGATAGGATTAGATACATAGCTCAGCAGACAGTATCACACAGATAGGATTAGATACACAGCTCAGCAGACAGTATCACACAGGATAGGATTAGATACACAGCTCAGCAGACAGTATCACACATTGATAGGATTAGATACACAGCTCAGCAGACAGTATCACACATGATAGGATTAGATACACAGCTCAGCAGACAGTATCACACAGGATGTGATTAGATACACAGCTCAGCAGACAGTATCACACAGGATGTGATTAGATACACAGCTCAGCAGAGAGTATCACACATGATAGGATTAGATACACAGCTCAGCAGACAGTATCACACAGGATGTGATTAGATACACAGCTCAGCAGACAGTATCACACATGACAGGATTAGATATAGGGTTCATCTTAGTGTTGAGCGAATCCGGACTTCGATCCGAATTTCAGTATAAATTCGATTTGCCGCGAAGCCGTGGTGGAGAATCGATCAGCAATGAACGCAGCATCTGAGAGGTACAATAACGTGGGGCAGTCGCCGCTCCCTGTCATTGTACCCGCTACTTACAAAGAAATGCACTTCGTGATGAAGTAATTCGTCAAAAAGCTAATTTTTTTAGTAAAATTTGGAGAAGCAGCCGAATCTAATTCTCCTATATTCCTCTTCTTCTCTCTAGTTCATCTATTGCTGACAACGCTCCTGCTGAGGATGACAGAAAGGTGTCAGGACATCGCAGCTTGCTGTATGGCTACAGACCGGTCAGAGCGCCCCCTGCTGACTGACCCCCGTCCACTGCTGAACGCACCGACTACAGGTAGGCCTCAGAACTGGTTCATCGAGAGGTGGAAGGAGGCGGCCTGGTCTGATGAATCAGGTTACATCAAACGGAGGCATAAAACATGATGTGAACCCACCTTACCTGGAGAAGAGATGGCACCAGGTGCACTATGGGAAGAAGACAAGCTGGCGGAGGCCGTGTGAGGTGCTGGGCAATGTTCTGCTGGAAACCTTGGGTCCTGGCATCATGTGGATGTGGCATGTACCACCTACCTAACCGTTGTACAGACAGGTACCCTCCCTTCCTTCATGGCAGCGGTGCCCCCTAGTGGCAGTGCCCTCTTTCAGCAGGATAATGCCCTGGCCACACTGCAGAAGCCGGAGCTTGACAAAGGGATCAAGGTGACGACGTCTCCAAATTCCCACATCTCGGCCCCATCATCATCTGCTGGATCTATGGAGGCCGCACTGACCAACTTACAGGATACCACGGGGCACCTCAGAGGTCGCGAGGAGTCCATGTCTGCTGTAGTAACTACTGGCATCCCCAATGTAATAAAAAATCTGGAGCATCTATTCTTATGAATCTATGTTGCGCCATTCCTCAATTATTCCTTCTTCACATTTATGAATGAGTTGCCATAGCTCTGCAATGAAGGTCCAGATGGGTGTTACCAGTCAGCAGGTGTGTCCCTGTACAGTACTGATTGGATAGCTTTATGGTGCGCAGGGACACGCCTCCAACTGGTAGCACCCATCTGGACCATCATTCTTAACTTATATAAGGATTAATAGAGGAACGATACAACATGGAGAATAGATGCCCCAGAATTCACTGCAAAAGCGTCCACAGCCTTTGGGGTTCAGGTAATATATTCAATCATTTTGTGTTTTTTTTTTTTTTTTGCATGTTCTCAGTTGTGCAGAATACATAATGTTCTTTTTATAGTACAGGTTGTTACGGATGCGGCCATACCCGCTGTTACTAGGATGTTCCATCTTTTTATGATCAATGGGACCCTCTCACAGATTCTCCATGCACAGCCGCGCTCTCTTCTCAGTCCTGGACATCATTGTGCATGTTGCCTGCTGTCCCAAATTTGCACGGACGGTCGTCAATCTTCAGATAGAGTCCCTGGCTGAAAATGGGTGGGTCTAGTGTCAGTCCTGCCCATAAATGAGCAGTTTTGGGGTATTTCCAGGTACAGGGCTTATATACCCCAAATTTACCCCAAGCTCCGTGTGCTGCTCTGCAGCCTGCCTGGTGCTATATTCACATACGTGCAACATCCTGCCAGTGTACATGTAGCATCCTGACGGAGAGTGCTTCAGTACATACTGCACCTGATGGAGAGTGTTTCCATACATGTGCGCCTCCGTATCTATGCAGCATCCCGACTACGCACGCCTCCGTATCTGTGCAGCATCCTGACAGAGCTCGCCTCCGTATCTGTGCAGCATCCCGACAGAGTGCACCTCCATATCCGTGCAGCCATCCCGGACTACGCATGCCTCCGTATCTGTGCAGCATCCTGACAGAGCTCGCCTCCGTATCTGTGCAGCATCCCGACAGAGTGCACCTCCATATCCGTGCAGCATCCCGACTACGCACGCCTCCGTATCTGTGCAGCATCCTGACAGAGCTCGCCTCCGTATCTGTGCAGCATCCCGACAGAGCGCGCCTCCGTATCTATGCAGCATCCCGACAGAGCGCGCCTCCATATCCGTGCAGCATCCCGACAGAGCGCACCTCCGTATCCAGGCAGCATCCCGACAGAGCGCGCCTCCGTATCTATCCAGCATCCCAACCGAGTGTGCCTCCGTATCCATGCAGCATCCTGACTACGCACGCCTCCGTATCCATGCAGCATCCCGAAAGAGCGCGCCTCCGTATCCATGCAGCATCCCGACAGAGCGCGCCTCCGTATCCATGCAGCATCCCGACAGAGCGCGTCTCCGTATCTATGCAGAATCCCAACAGAGTGCGCCTCCGTATCCATGCAGCATCCCAACAGAGTGCGCCTCCGTATCCATGCAGCATCCCAACAGAGTGCGCCTCCGTATCCATGCAGCATCCCAACAGAGTGCGCCTCCATATCCGTGCAGCATCCCGACAGAGCGCGCCTCCGTATCTATGCAGCATCCCGACAGAGCGCGCCTCCATATCCAGGCAGCATCCCGACAGAGCGCACCTCCGTATCTATGCAGCATCCTGACAGAGCGCGCCTCCGTATCCATGCAGCATTCCTGACAGAGCGCGCCTCCGTATCTATGCAGCATCCAACAGATTGCGCCTCCGTATCTATGCAGCATCCCGACAGAGCGCGCCTCCATATCCAGGCAGCATCCCGACAGAGCGCGCCTCCGTATCTATGCAGCATCCTGACAGAGCACGCCTCCGTATCTATGAAGCATCCCAACAGAGTGCGCCTCCGTATCTATGCAGCATCCTGACAGAGCGCGCCTCCGTATCTATGCAGCATCCCAACAGATTGCGCCTCCGTATCTATGCAGCATCCCCAACAGAGCGCGCCTCCGTATCTATGCAGCATCCCAACAGAGTGCGCCTCCGTATCTATTGCAGCATCCCAACAGAGTGCGCCTCCGTATCTATGCAGCATCCCGACAGAGCGCGCCTCCGTATCTATGAAGAATCCCAACAGAGTGCACCTCCATATCGGTGCAGCATCCCGACAGAGCACGCCTCCGTATCTATGCAGCATCCCGACAGAGCACGCCTCCATATCCAGGCAGCATCCCGACAGAGCCGCCCCGTATCTGTGCAGCATCCCGACAGAGCGCGCCTCCGTATCTGTGCAGCATCCCGACAGAGCGCGCCTCCGTATCTGTGCAGCATCCCCAACAGATTGCGCCTCCGTATCTATGCAGCATCCCAACAGAGCGCGCCTCCGTATCTATGCAGCATCCCGTCAGAGCGCGCCCTCCGTATCTATGAAGAATCCCAACAGAGTGCGCCTCCATATCCGTGCAGCATCCTGACAGAGCGCGCCTCCGTATCTATGCAGCATCCCGACAGAGCGCGCCTCCATATCCAGGCAGCATCCCGACAGAGCGCGCCTCCGTATCTATGCAGCATCCCGACAGAGCGCGCCTCCATATCCAGGCAGCATCCCGACAGAGCGCGCCTCCGTATCCATGCAGCATCCCGACAGAGCGCGCCACCGTATCCATGCAGCATCCCGTCAGAGCGCGTCTCCGTATCTATGCAGCATCCCGTCAGAGCGCGCCTCCGTATCTATGCAGCATCCCGTCAGAGCGCGTCTCCGTATCTATGCAGCATCCTGACAGGAGCGCGCCTCCGTATCTATGAAGAATCCCAACAGAGTGCGCCTCCATATCCGTGCAGCATCCCAACAGAGCACGCCTCCGTATCTATGCAGGCATCCCGACAGAGCGCGCCTCCGTATCTATGCAGCATCCCAACAGAGTGCGCCTCCATATCCGTGCAGCATCCCGACAGAGCGCGCCTCCGTATCTATGCAGCATCCCGACAGAGCGCGCCTCCATATCCAGGCAGCATCCCGACAGAGCGCGCCTCCGTATCTATGCAGCATCCCGACAGAGCGCGCCTCCATATCCAGGCAGCATCCCGACAGAACGCGCCTCCGTATCCATGCAGCATCCCGACAGAGCGCGCCTCCGTATCCATGCAGCATCCCGTCAGAGCGCGTCTCCGTATCTATGCAGCATCCCAACAGATTGCGCCTCCGTATCTATGCAGCATCCCGTCAGAGCGCGCCTCCGTATCTATGCAGCATCCCGTTCAGAGCGCGTCTCCGTATCTATGCAGCATCCTGACAGAGCGCGCCTCCGTATCTATGAAGAATCCCAACAGAGTGCGCCTCCATATACGTGCAGCATCCCAACAGAGCACGCCTCCGTATCTATGCAGCATCCCGACAGAGCGCGCCTCCGTATCTATGCAGCATCCCAACAGAGCGCGCCTCCATATCTATGCAGCATCCCAACAGAGCGCGCCTCCGAATCTATGCAGCATCCTGACAGAGCGCGCCTCCGTATCTATGAAGAATCCCAACAGAGTGCGTCTCCATATCCGTGCAGCATCCCAACAGAGCGCGCCTCCGTATCTATGCAGCATCCCGACAGAGCATTGCTACTGTACTTGCAGAACCACAATGGAGAATGCCGGCAAGGAGTTTGATGGTAACTGCCATCGACCCAATAGCGAAAAAGTTGTTTGGTCATCTGAAGTTGCTTTGTTCGAAACTTTGGAATAATATTGTACAGAGATTTGTCTCCGTACAGTATTAGAATGTATGGGCTCCGATGAGGCGAAGTTAGTTATTCACAAAGCCGCGCGAGACTTCGTTGAATAACTCCTTTAATTGATTTTTAAAGTGGAAAACCACTTCAAAACTTGAAACCGAACTGCAATACACGTATACAGTACAACAGTGTATCTTAATAAATTAGAATATCATCAAAAAGTTGTTGTTTTCAGTAATTCAATTAAAAAAGTGAAACCCATATATTATATAGAGTCATTACAAACAGAGGGAACTTTTGTTGATGATTATAACTTACAGCCAAGGAAAACCCAAAATTCCTTATCTCAGAAAATTAGAATAATTAACCCAAAACAACTACAAAGGCTTCCTAAGCCTTTAAAAAGGTCCCTTAGTCTGGTTCAGTAGGAGACACAATCATGGGGAAGACTGCTGACCTGACAGATGTCCAGAAGGCTGTCATTGACACACTCCACAAGGAGGGGAAGCCACAAAAGGTCATTGGTAAAGAAGCTGGCTGTTCACAGAGGCTGGATCAAAGCATATTAATGGAAAGTTGAGTGAAAGAAAAAAGGATGGTAGAAAAAGGTGCACAAATAACAGGGAGAACCGCAGCCTTGATAGGATTGTTAAGAAAAGGGGGAGATTCACAAGGAGTGGACTGCTGCTGGAGTCAGTGCTTCAAGAGCCACCACACACAGACGTATCCAGGACATGGGCTACAAGTGTCGCATTCCATGTGTCAAGTCACTCATGACCAATAGACAATACCAGAACCGTCTTACATGGGCCAAGGAGAAGAAGAACCGGACTGTTCTCAGTGGTCAAAGGTGTTGTTCTCAGATGAAAGCAAATCAAGGTCCCAGAGTCTGGAGGAAGAGTGGAGAGGCCTCAATCCAAGCTGCTTGAGGTCCAGTGTGAAGTCTCCACAATCAGTGATGAGGAGCCATGTTATCTGCTGGTGTAGGTCCACTGTGTTTTATCAAGACCAAAGTCAGTGCAGCCGTCTACCAGGAAATTATAGAGCACTTCATGCTTCCCACTGCTGACAAGTTTTTTGGAATTTTTATTTTCCAGCAGGACCTGGCTCCTGCCCACACTGCCAAAAGTACCAATACCTGGTGTAATAACCACAGTATCACTGGGCTTGATTTGCCAGAAAACTGGCCTGACCTTAACCCCATAGAGAATCTATGAGAGACACCAGAGCCAACAATGCAGACGAGCTGAAGGCCGCTATCAAAGTAACCTGGGCCTCCATAACACCTCTGCAGGTCCACAGGCTGATCTCCTCCATAACACCTCTGCAGGTCCACAGGCTGATCTCCTCTATAACACCTCTGCGGGTCCACAGGCTGATCTCCTCCATAACACCTCTGCAGGTCCACAGGCTGATCTCCTCCATAACACCTCTGCAGGTCCACAGGCTGATCTCCTCCATAACACCTCTGCAGGGTCCAACAGGGCTGTCCCAAACCTGGGTCCACAGGCTGATCTCCTCCATAACACCTCTGGCAGGTCCACAGGCTGATCTCCTCCATTAACACCTCTGCAGGTCACAGGCTGATCTCCTCCATAACACCTCTGCAGGTCACAGCTGATCTCCTCCATAAGACCGCTGCAGGTCCACAGGCTGATCTCCTCCATAACACCTCTGCAGGTCCACAGGCTGATCTCCTCCATAACACTCTGCAGTCCACAGGCTGATCTCCTCCATAAGACCTCTGCAGGTCCACAGGCTGATCTCCTCCATAACACCTCTGCAGGGTCCACAGGCTGATCTCCTCCATAACACCTCAGCAGTGCTACAGGCTGATCCCTCCATAACACCTCAGCAGTGCACAGGCTGATCTCCTCCATAACACCTCTGCAGTGCCACAGGCTGATCGCCTCAATAACACCTCAGCAGTGCCATAGGCTGATCTCCTCCATAACACCTCTGCAGGTCCACAGGTTGATCTCCTCCATACACCTCTGCAGGTCCACAGGCTGATCTCCTCCATAACACTCTGCAGGTCCACAGGCTGATCTCCTCCATAACACCTCTGCAGGTCGCACAGCTGATCTCCTCCATAAGACCCGCGTGCACAGGCTGATCTCCTCCCATAACACCTCTACAGGTCCACAGGCTGATCGCCTCCATAACACCTCTGCAGGTCCACAGGCTGATCTCCTCCATAAGACCTCTGCAGTGCCACAGGCTGATCTCCTCCATAACACCTCTGCAGGTCCACAGGGTGATCTCCTCAATAACACCTCTGCAGGTCCACAGGCTGAATCTCCTCCATAACACCTCTGCAGGTCTACAGGCTGATCTCCTCCACAACACGTCTGCAGGTCCACAGGCTGATCTCCTCCACAACACCTCTGCAGGTCCACAGGCTGATCTCCTCCATAACACATCTGCAGTCCACAGGCTGATCTCCTCCACAACACGTCTGCAGGTCCACAGGCTGATCTCCTCCACAACACTTCTGCAGGTCCACAGGCTTGATCTCCTCCATAACACCTCAGGCAGGTCCACAGGCTGATCTCCTCCATAACACCTCTGCAGTGCCGCAGGCTGATCTCCTCCATAACACCTCTGCAGGTCCACAGGCTGATCTACTCCATAACACCTCTGTAGGTCCACAGGCTGATCCCCTCCATAACACCTCTACAGGTCCACAGGCTGATCTCCTCCATAACACCTCTGCAGTGCCACAGGCTGATCTCCTCCATAACACCTCAGCAGTGCCACAGGCTGATCTCCTCCATAACACCTCTGCAGGTCCACAGGCTGATCTCCTCCATAACACCTCAGCAGTGCCACAGGCTGATCTCCTCCATAACACCTCTGCAGGTCCACAGGTTGATCTCCTCCATAACACCTCTGCAGGTCCACAGGCTGATCCCCTCCATAACACCTCTGCAGGTCCACAGGCTGATCTCCTCCATAACACCTCTGCAGTGCCACAGGCTGATCGCCTCCATAACACCTCTGCAGGTCCACAGGCTGATCTCCTCCATAAGACCTCTGCAGGTCCACAGGCTGATCTCCTCCATAACACCTCTGCAGGTCCACAGGCTGATCTCCTCCATAACACCTCTGCAGGTCCACAGGCTGATCGCCTCCATAACACCTCTGCAGTGCCACAGGCTGATCGCCTCCATAACACCTCTGCAGTGCCACAGGCTGATCGCCTCCATAACACCTCAGCAGTGCCACAGGCTGATCTCCTCCATAACACCTCTGCAGGTCCACAGGTTGATCTCCTCCATAACACCTCTGCAGGTCCAACAGGCTGATCTCCTCCATAAGACCTCTGCAGGTCCACAGGCTGATCTTCCTCCATAACACCTCTGCAGTGCCACAGGCTGATCGCCTCCATAACACACTCAGCAGTGCCACAGGCTGATCTCCTCCATAACACCTCTGCAGGTCCACAGGTTGATCTCCTCCATAACACCTCTGCAGGTCCACAGGCTGATCCCCTCCATAACACCTCTGCAGGTCCACAGGCTGATCTCCTCCATAACACCTCTGCAGTGCCACAGGCTGATCGCCTCCATAACACCTCTGCAGGTCCACAGGCTGACCTCCTCCATAAACACCTCTGCAGGTCCACAGGCTGATCTCCTCCATAACACCTCTGCAGGTCCACAGGCTGATCTCCTCCATAACACCTCTGCAGGTCCACAGGCTGATCTCCTCCATAACACCTCTGCAGGCACAGGCTGATTCCTCCATAACACCTCTGCAGGTCCACAGGCTGATCTCCTCCATAACACCTCCTGCAGGTCCATCTCCTCCATAAGACCTCTGCAGGTCCACAGGCTGATCGCCTCCATAACACCTCTGCAGTGCCACAGGCTGATCGCCTCCATAACACCTCTGCAGGTCCACAGGCTGATCTCCTCCATAACACCTCTGCAGGTCCACAGGCTGATTCTCCTCCATAACACCTCTGCAGGTCCACAGGCTGATCTCCTCCATAACACCTCTGCAGGTCCACAGGCTGATCTCCTCCATAACACCTCTGCAGGTCCACAGGCTGATCTCCTCCATAACACCTCTGCAGGTCCACAGGCTGATCGCCTCCATAACACCTCTGCAGTGCCACAGGCTGATCGCCTCCATAACACCTCTGCAGGTCCACAGGCTGATCGCCTCCATGCCACCTCAGCAACATTAACAGAAAGATACACTGGAAAAAGTTCCCTCTGTTTGTAATGACTCTATATAATATATGCTTCACTTTTTGAATTGAATTACTGAAAAAAAAACTTTTTGATGATATTGTAATTTATTGAGCTGCACTTGTATTTGCAGAGTAGTATACTAGTGCTTGAGCCCCCTAGTGGTGAAGTACCCTTAAAAAATATAAAATAACATGTTTTTAAGTAAAAACAAAAACATTCCCCCATTTATTTCTTTATATTACATTTAAATTACTTTAAAGGTAAAGTATAGCTAGTATTCGCCTCCATAACGACCCAAACTATTAAATTATCCCGCACCGTAAGTAATAAGCAACACCAGATTTGCTATTTTTCCTTATCCAGCCTTCCGAAAATAGAATACGAAGAGTTCAACCCGATAATGGTAGCGATAGAAACTACGTCTCCTGCCAGCCCTCCTACAGCCAAGTCAGAAAAAAAGCTTGGTCCTTAAGGGGTTAATGTCCCCACCGTCAGGCTGTTTACAAGGAACCGAGCGGGGGAAACCTAATCATAGCTGTAGGTCAGGAGCTATTCACACCAGGCCGGTGCTGACGCCAGCCGAGCAGAGGTGGTCATGCTTCTGTAAGGTCACCTCGAGATGAATTCAATTATTACCGCCATTAGCAAGCGGATAGATATCTACGTTCCGCACTCATGGCCGATACAGCCGGTGACCTGTATAATCCGCCCACGTACACAGAATTCTCAGGATAACACCGTGTTTATCCCAACGTTATACGTCAGGCTGGAAGAAATATGGAGCCACCAGCTGGTTCACGGAGCCGGGAAGCGTGAGGACAGTGACACCCACAGGCAGCGACAGATTAAAAGGCTGCTGCAGGTTTGCACTGATTTGCGGCTGCAGATTTTCTGGTGGATTTTGAAAAGAAGAAAAAAGTCAATGGGTTTTAAATCTGTCGTTGCGGATTTTGCAGAGAATACATTTTGTTACAGACTTATTGCAGAATTGGACTTCCCCATTGAAGTCACAAGGGAAAATCCACAAGTCCGAGATATAAATTGACATGTTTCTAGTTTTCAAATCTGCACTGCAAGTCCGTTTCCATGTGGAAAATTACTGGACCGTGTAGATGAGATTTGTTAAGATTGAATCCACTCTCAGGGAGTGTTCTCTGCATGTAAAGCAGCAGGTTCAGAGCTCACTGAGTGTTCCTTGCTTGTGGGGCTGTAGATTCAGAGCTCAGGAAGTGTTTCCAGCTTGTGGTGGTGCAGGTTCAGAGCTTAGAGAGTGTTCCCTGCATCTGGAGACGCATGTTCAGAGCTTAGGGAGTATTCCATGCTTGTGGGGCTGTAGATTCAGAGCTCAGGGACTGTTCTCTGCATGTAGGGCTCCAGGATCAGAGCCCAGAGAGTGTTCTGTGCTTGTGGGCTGCAAGTTCAGAGCTCAGGAAATGTTCCTGCTTGTGGTGGTGCAGGTTCAGAGCTTAGAGAGTGTTCCCTGCATCTGGAGACGCATGTTCAGAGCTTAGGGAGTATTCCATGCTTGTGGGGCTGTAGATTCAGAGCTCAGGGACTGTTCTCTGCATGTAGGGCTCCAGGATCAGAGCCCAGAGAGTGTTCTGTGCTTGTGGGCTGCAAGTTCAGAGCTCAGGAAATGTTCCCTGCTTGTGGTGGTGCAGGTTCAGAGCTTAGGGAGTATTCCATGCTTGTGGGGATGAAGGTTCAGAGCTCAGAGTGTTCCCTGCATCTGGAGCCACATGTTCAGAGCTCAGGGGGTGTTCCATGCTTCTGGGGCTGCAGGTTCAGAGCTCAGGGAGTGTCCACTGCATGTGGAATCACAGCTCTAGAGCTCAAGGATTGTTCCCTGCTTGTGGGGTGCAGGTTTAGAGCTCAGGGATTGTTCCATTCATATGGAGCTACAGCTTCAGAGCACAGGGAGTGTTCTTTGCACGTAGAGCTGCAGGTTCAGAGTTCTGGGAGTGTTCTCTGCATGTGGAGCTGCAGCTTCAGTGCTCAGGGAGTTTTCCCAGCATGTGATGCTGCAGGTTCAGAGCTCAGGGAGTATTGCCAGCATGTGATGCTGCAGGTTCAGAGCTCAGGGAGTATTGCCAGCATGTAACGCTGCAGGTTCAGAGCTCAGGGAGTATTGCCAGCATGTAACGCTGCAGGTTCAGAGCTCAGGGAGTATTGCCAGCATGTAATGCTGCAGGTTCAGAGCTCAGGGAGTATTGCCAGCATATGACGCTACAGGTTCAGAGCTCAGGGAGTATTGCCAGCATGTAACGCTGCAGGTTCAGAGCTCAGGGAGTATTGCCAGCATGTGACGCTGCAGGTTCAGAGCTCAGGGAGTATTGCCAGCATGTGACGATGCAGGTTCAGAGCTCAGATAGTGCCTCCTGCATGTGAAGCTGCAGGATCAGAGTTTCCGAGCACGTGGAGCTTCAGGTTCAGAGCTCAGAAAGTGTATTCTCTGCACGTGGAGCTGCAGGTTTAGAGCTCAGGAAGTGTTCCCTGCACGTGGAGCTGCAGGTTCAGAGCTCAGGAAGTGTTCCCTGCACGTGGAGCTGCAGGTTCAGAGCTCAGGAAGTGTTCCCTGCACGTGGAGCTGCAGGTTCAGAGCTCAGGGAGTTTTCTTTGTGAAACTGCAGGTTCAGAGCTTTGGGAGTGTACTTTGTGAAGCTGCCATCTCTCTCATTTCAGAGCTCTGCCTGTGTCTACTCCATCTGCCTCTGTCACATTGATATGAAAATGCAAGCTGTGATTTGTGGGAGGAAATGCCCAGAAGTCTAATCAGGGAGCTATAACTGTATGAGATCATGACCAAAGATGTCTGTAGATGTCTCAGAAGGTTAGTAAAAATCTAGAGAGTTATACATACTGTACCCTGTGTTACCACATAGTCCAGTAACTGCATCAGTTTAGTACACACTTGTTTGCATAGGAGCTGTATACAGAAATGGAAGAAGTTTAGCAAGAAGCAGGGGAATTATATATATGCCGGGTGTAGTCTGTAAAGTGCACATAGCTATGCAGAGGAGCTGTATACACAAACAAATTTTTAAGCTTGCACAGCCAATAGGGGATTTTTTAACCTTTTTTTCACTGGATTTTATAGCAGAACTTGTGTAATCCAGTGCAGAATACTTGATGTACAAAACAGAGGGAACGAGCAGGGAGTTTCATGACAGAGAGAGAGAGAGAGACGAGGGATGCTGCTCCTCATCGACTGCCTACCTCTCTGTCAGGCAGAGACAGCTGCTGACTGTTTGCTTTTTCCCTCATAGTTGATTTTCGGACTGTCCCGATGGACAATGTCCTCATGGTGGTGAGGGGCATGAGCTGCAGTCCACACCTCACAATCCAGTGGGACGATGAATGGGTGCTCTGAATGTGTTGTGTATATGTATAATGTACTGACTTCATCCACATGATCCGCGCGACGGGAAGATGCAGCGGCCGTTCAGAGATCAGGAGCTACGTGGGCTGCCGTATGATGGTGGTTACATTAAAGGGATTTTCTTATCTGTTTTTTTTCATGATGAGATGGAACTAGGCGACCGGGTTTACGGAAACAACCAAGGGGCCAGTGCGGCGCTGCTTCCGTTTTCTCAACCAGTTTAGGTGAAAGGAGCCAGAAAACACATCTCTTAACGGGATAGTGAGGTTCGTGGGGTAGAATCGGGGGGGGGAAGATTTGTCGGATTGCTGCAAATATATAAATGGTTACAGGTGTAGTCTGATTAGACACTGGGACTTGCCACAAGAGGGCGTACAAATGCTTCCTCCGCTGCGGTACAAAAATGCTTTCAGAGGCTACTTTTGGGTAGTGTACCTCTTGGTGAGAGATCATTGGCTGCCCGACATGCTTCTACAACACACTCAAAAACATTGAGGGTCATTTACTAGCAGAAATTCACCTATTTTTTATGTATTTCTGGCGCAGATTGTGGCACAAAGGTTATTTGCACCACAATCTGCAACTTATTCCCGCTCACGCCAGGTCTAAAAAAAAGGGAGCGGGAAGGGGACAGGTCAGGAGGCCCGTCTCGTTTATCATTTTCTACGCCTTACATTTAGAATTGGCGGTGGATATGCCGAAGTTCTGTAGAGGCCGGCACCTCTTCATAACTTCGGTGGATCTGCTGCCAGCGCACGAGCTAGAGGCTGTAACATAGTTTATAAGGCCGAAAAAAGCCCTCCGTCCATCCAGTTCTCCTGTTATCCTGCAAGTTGATCCAGAGGAAGGCAAAAAACCCCTGTGAGGTAGAAAGCAATATTCCTCACTTTAGGGGAAAAAATTCCTTCCCGACTCCAATCAGACATCAGAATAACTCCCTGTATCAACGACCCCTCTCTAGTAACTATAACCTGTAATATTATTACCTCCAGAAATACATCCAGGCCCCTCCTGATCTCTTATAGTGAACTTACCATCACCACCTCCTCAGGGAGAGAGTTCCATAGTCTCACTGCTCTTACCGTAAAGAATCCTCTTCTATGTTTATGTACAAACCTTCTTTCCTCCAGGCGCAGAGGATGTCCCCTCGTCATAGTCACAGTCCTGGGGATAAATAGATGATGGGAGAGATCTCTGTACTGACCTCTGATATATTTATACATAGTTATTACATCTCCCCTCAGTCATCTGTATCTCATCTTGTATCCAGGCTAGAGGCTGTATCTCATCTTGTGTCCAGGCTAGAGGCTGTATCTCACCTTGTATCCAGGCTAGAGGTCGTATCTCATCTTGCATCCAGGCTAGAGGCCGTATCTCACCTTGTATCCAGGCTAGAGGCCGTATCTCATCTTATATCCAGGCTAGAGGTCGTATCTCATCTTGTATCAGGCTAGAGGCTGTATCTCATCTGTATCCTTGCTATAGGCTAGAGGTAGTATATCATCCTGTATCCAGGCTAGAGGCTGTATCTCATCTTGTATCAGGCTACAGCCGTATCTTCATCTTGTATCCAGGCTAGAGGCTGTATTCTCATCTTGGTATCCCAGGTTAAGAGGCCGTATCTCATCTTGTGTCCAGGCTAGAGGTCATATCTCATCTTGTATCCAGGCTACAGGCCGTATCTCATCCTGTATCCAGGCTAGAGGCTGTATCTTCATCTTGTATCAGGCTAGAGTAGTATATCATCCTGTATCCAGGCTAGAGACTGTATCTCATCTTGTATCCAGGCTAGAGGCTGTATCTCATCTTGTATGCAGGCTAGAGGTAGTATTCATCCTGTATCCAGGCTAGAGACTGTATCTCATCTTGTATCCAGGCTAGAGGCCGTATCTCATCTTGTGTCCAGGCAGATGAGGCCAGCAGGGTCCTAGAGCCTCCTTTCTATTGTACAGTTTCCC